>SOPF01026950.1:159362-306063 GCA_012979155.1 Hypericum perforatum
GGAGTTCTCAGATTGTTCGTGGCTTGGGTTGAGGCTCTTTTGCCGAGGTTCTTGTTGGTCCAATTCGTGGGTTCGAAGTTTCATCCATTCTAGACAACAATAGATCTGTGCAAATCGTGTTTCTCCTGCCGAGATCACATCATCTTTCCCTCTCTTCCTCTTACTCACGTTTTTTTTCTCCTCTAAGTCATGGAATGACTTCCTCTCTTCGTAATACTTAACTTAATACAAACTTTTAGTAAAGAAAATATAATACTCAAGTAAAATAAAAATAATAACAACTAACTTAACCTTGTCTCCAACTTTCCTCATTTTTCCACACAAGAGTTAAGTTAGTTGTTGGCCAAAATATTAAGATGTTTGCCATTAAGTTTGGACGGATGCCATGGCCTAATTATGTCATCTTTCTCCTCTCAAATGGTGGCAGCCACGGATTTGGGCCAAGAAGGCCAACTTGGGCCCAAAATAAGCTTTCAAATTTGGTCCACTTTGACAGAATTGGCCCATGACATTGGATCAAGCGTTTGGCCCTTTTAAATGCCGAATTGGAAAACGCCCTTTAGATACAATGTAGCTACAGGTGTCGTCTTTCCAATGCCACTGACGGCGCCTCAATCCGACTTTGTATGAGGAAGTTATGATTTTTTAAGTCGGAAGAGGTCAGGTCTGGCGCCCTCCACGGGTAGCTACGGTTTCAACCTTTATTTTTACCATTTTGCCTTGTCGAGTCCGTTTTGCTTGCATCCTTGAGGTCTTGGTCGTGCCTCCTTAGATTATTGTCCGTAAAGCTCCTAAAAAACAAGAAAACATAAGAAAAATGAACAAACACGACAAAAGAACAAAATGCACAAATACGAGACATAGACAAAGAAAATACACTAAAACAATTAATTACAACACTAAACATATACTAAAATGTATACGAATAATGAGTATTTTTGACACTATCACACCCCCACACTTGAATCTTTGCTTGTCCCCAAGCAAAACTTAAATGCGGACATAGACAAAATAAAAACAAACAAACAAAAATCACGATAAAAGTAAAACACACAAAAAGGAAAAGACTTGGCATAAAGAATTCGTAAAATGACTCCCCTCAAAAATATCAGCTCAAGTCAAAAGACTATCCCTACATAGCTCGTTCATTATCTTAATCACAAAACGAACGAATCAATAGACACCTCTAACACTTAATTGTTTAAACTAATATTAACACTATGTAAAAGACACTAGAACGTTAATCTCTCAATGATAAGAAATGTATCTCACTTATATTTAAGTAGGTAACTTCCTATCACTCGCATACTTAGTCAATATCTTTCGAGCATCCTTTGTCCTACTCAACAATATCTAAAGTCGTATGGTTGTTAATGATCAGGGGGTCTTTATATCAGGTTGTAATGGGGCTTAAAGTAAAGGTGAGGTAAAAATTTGGATAGTGGTTAAACCACCCAATCCGAGGACATTACAAAAGTAACTAGTCACTCGTCTAATCTAGACACTCTCACTCAAAATAATAAAGCTCTCACCCATTTTTCCAACATTCTATGACTTTGAAGCTCGAGGTTATGCCAAGAATTCATGCTTTATTCTACAACTTTCTTTTTTGCACTTTTTCTTTGTTTTTCTCTTTTTTCTTTTGTTTTCTTTTGTTTTCTTTCTTTTTTTATTCTAACACAATATTTACAACACTTTTTTTTAACATAACGTAAACAAACTAAATAACTTACCATGTTCTAGGCATAAACTCGACTTCTACACTTGGCCACTTAATTTCTACAATATCCACAACTTAAATCATTTACATGAAGCTACCAACTAAACCCAAATAATTCATCATATAATCCTCGGATAAGATGGTCAAAGGTAAGGAAGATTGGTCATTTAGGCTAAAAGTTTGTTACCTAGTCTATTATCAAGAAAAGGCTAGGCTCAAATTGGTTAAGCAATTGGAAATTTATAGGATTTTGTCTCTAAAGCTCTAGGCTCAATGTCAAAGAAATGCCCCTTCGTCCCACTAACTTCTATACAACTAAGATTAAGACAGGTAATAGTAGGATACCCTAATCAACTAACATAGTATACACCTCATGAAAAGATTTGGAGACGGATGTCTCCTCCTTTGGCTCAAAGTACCTCACAAGGTTCACACATCAACATTCTAGTCTAGTCTACACAGCGAGACCACTAGTCTAAATAACTAAGTGTGAGATTTCTACATATTCCTAAGCTTTGCGCTCGAGTTAAATTCCTAACTAATAAGATGACAAATCTTTAAACACAAGTTGAAAATTTTCGAAGGGGGTCAAATTTTGAAAAATTTATACCAAGTCTAGACCTAGACACACATATATAAACATAGTAAACACAAAAGAAAAATTCCTGAAGGGAACCCTCCCCCACACTTGAATGACACATTGTCCTCAAGGTGTCTACGATACTAATAAGTACCTAATTACAAAAAAAGAAAACAAATTTTGAGATAGTTTTATCTCTATGATCTAGTACGTTAAGAAGCATCAAGGAGATCGAACCATGCAGAGCTCAAATCAGAACACTTCCATACTGGATCACCAAAGATACAAATAAACTATCTCAAAATAAGCAAACAACAAAACAAATATGAACAAACAACATATATGAAAAAAATACAAATTTATAATAAAGGAAATAAAATAAAAGATAAAGGAAAAAGGAGCTCCCTAGTCAATTCGTTGTGTGCCTACTGCAGATCATTGTACGCCTGTGTTCTTCAAGATGGGCTTATTGACTTGCCATGGTGAACGTCAAATGTGGATAGAGTGTGCCCTGTCTTGCTACACTTATAAACAAAAGGCATTAAATCTAAACAAACACAACACAATAAAATGCAAACAAATTAACACACTTTATAATACAATTTACGCTATTTTTTTGGCTTTTATTTATGCTGCATTCCTGGAAAACTGGAAAACCAGATGCCCCATTCTGATGGGTCATAGATTCAACTTTGACCTTTGCAAATCACACAACTCACTAATTGTGTACCATGATAAACTACCTTTCTGCGACCTTTTCAGCTCTAAGCTTAACGGGGTCACCTCGTAGTAACACAGTATGCTCAATTTGTGAGTAAGTGCTATTTTTGCTACAGTCACCTTCATGTTCTAACTTTTCATGCCTAGGTCAATACCAAATATAAATTGTTGAGCACAACAATCATATAGGAGTAACTTCTTATCCCCCATCAATCGCAAAAATGTAGACATTTGTCAATCAACCAACTGGTCAATAGCACTCACATTAATCATAGGATTAAGAGATTTCAAAATCTCACCCAAGTTTAACCAATCCCAACCAAGAGTGGGAGGTTATTCAACATTCTGGTAGGGTGTTTTTCCATCATTTACCATCTCTAATAGTAAAGGTTTAGCAAACCTTTTTGGATCTTGAAGTTGAGGTAAAATATTGTGGTGGATAACACTAGAATCTTCCTTAGATATGGCTTCCTCTTTTTCCTCCGAATCTTTAATATTCGCCAAATCTATGGATGAGCAAGATTTATGCACAAAGAAATTAGCACTAGTAATAGGCTCGTCGCCTTCTTTTTGAGTGCTCTCTTCAATCCCAATCTCTTCTTTTTCTTCCTCCTTTTCCTCATTTTTTTCATCCTCTTTTGGAAGTGCGTTGGCATATATAAACAAGCTCGTCAGGGTTTCCTGGTACCAATCCTCTTTTTCAAAATCCCACAAATGCCCCTTATTCTCTATACTATATAAATCTTCTAAGAATGGCGTTGAAAAGATGTATGATTGTTGAGGAACGTATGAAGGTTCCTCAACTTTCAAATCCATTTGCTTATTGTCATCCTCCACTTGCACTTCATTGTTTTTCCCTAAATGATAGATTAGCTCGAATGGTTTAATGAAGATGGCATCTTTTGTATGTGCACTAGTGCAAATATCATCTGAGTGAGCTTGCGCTCTCTCAAAAGTTTGACTTGGAGTACACAACTTCTCAAACTCATTGAGTATATCATCGCCATTTACAAACATCTTATCCATTCTTGCTTGCATTGAGTCTAATCTATCTTCAAGGGAATCAGACCTTTAAGGTTGAACTTCTTCATTGCACCATGAGGAATAAGGATTTCCGCTCCACATTGGAGGGTAAATGGTTTCATGTTGCCCTTAATCGTAATGCTCGAAATTCTCATAATCTGAGGATGCTCCATGGTGGGTAGGGAACTAGTATTCTTCACATTGACTTTTCTCATGTCCCTTACATCCGCACCACTCACAAGTCCAAAGCTGAGCTTGGGTGAGATTGAGTTTTCTTTGATTTGCTTCCACCAGTTCACGTATGTCCTCCACTTTTTCGTCAAATAACGATCTTTGAATTCCATTGTACCAATGGTAAACAAAGGAATTCATCCTTTCTTGTTGAAGTCTTTCTTGATTTAGCCTCTTTTGTTGAAGTTTTTCTTGTTGCAATGTCCTTTCCAAGTGTACTACGTCCACTTTACTTTCCAAAAGGAAGTTGGTGGTTGAGCGCATTTTGGGCATGCGACTTAGAAATTTTATAACTTTTTTGTCCGATCTCCTATTTAGTCAAGGTCAGTGTCAAATGAAAGAAGACTTCCAATGCTACAACTTTGTCTAAGGAAATTTTTCCCAGATTGGATTTTCACTATTCAAATAGTGAAAATACGAGGCTAATCGTATTCTATGTTTTGGCAAGACTCGTCCAAAAATCATATTTTGTTCGTACAACTTCAAAATACGATATCTTTTTCGTCCAAACTCCAAAATAGATGATCTCAGCGGAAATGGAAAGAAGACTTCCCAAACTACAACTTAACCTTGACTTGTTTTCAAAAATTCGGAATTAAAGACCTCCAGGAAAATAAAATGCGAGCTGGCCAAAATTTTCCGAGCAAAGTTTTTCGCAAGAATTGTCAAAAATGACCTTTGTGTGTTCAAAATGCAATAACTTCTTCGTCCGAACTCCAAAAAATGCAAACTCAGCGGCTATGGAAAGAATACTTCCATGTCCACAAAGTTGGCATGGCTTGCTTTTACAAATTCGGAAGTTTTGACCCTCGGAAAAATAAAATGCAAACTTAAAATTTCTTGGCAAGAATTTTCGTGCAAGTTTTTCGCAAGACTCGTCAGATTTGACCTTTGTGACTTGTAAATGCGATTACTTTTTCGTCCGAACTCCAATTTGGTTGAAATCAACGGAAAATGAAAGAAGACTTCCAAATGCACAATTTCGTCATAGCATGTTTTTTTCCAATTCGGATTCTAAGATGGCCAAAAAATTAAAATCCGCGAGTGGCATTAGCAAAAAAAAAATTTCCGACGAGTTGCAAGAAAAATTTTTAGTTGACAAAAGTTCCTAATCCAAGTTTGTAAGCTAAGCTTTAGCTTCAAAACTTAATCCCCGGCAACGGCGCCAATTGATGAGAAGTGGTCTTCGGCATCGTGAAACACCTCCAACCACCGTCGCAATATAGTTTTATGAAGTAGGGTTGTCGATCCCACGAGGATTAAGCAAACGCCTTACTCGGCTTACTTACTATGTTTTAGGAACTTGATTTGGATTGAATGGTTTGGTTTTGGTAAGAAACACACTAACAAGCACAAAGTAATCACAAGAACAACAACAACACAAATATAAAGACAAGCAAATATAGCAAAAATGATATGATACCAAAGATCACTTAAACAAACAAAATGGTTAGATGAGTTTATTATGTTCGTGTCATGATCCGGGTGTTTCAAGGCAACTAATCTACACTTTCGCACTAGATTAGTCTAAATTGATCTTTAGCTAGACTTATGTGAACTCGATGTGCTTTCGCCCCCACGAGTCACATAAATCTAACTAAACACCAACTATATTTATCACCCTTTTGGATAATCCATCACCAAGGAAGAGTCCACATCTCACAAGGCAATGGATCAACAAGTTAATTTTTCGATCAAGTCTATCTCCTTTCGGTCTCAAGACTTGATTATGTTCATAGTTCTAGGTGACCAATCTAGTCTAAGCATTAAGTTTTTAACAAGTACATGGTCCTTATCATTTTAACCCATTTTAACCATTAGAATGCTTAAGCTTTCAAGTAATCATATCATAACAAACTACTCACACATATTTATAACAAACATAAACAACAACATATATATTACATGAACAAAAGCAAGAGAAAAGTAAAGAGTTTACGAGAAAGAAAGTGTTACAAATCCAAGCTTAAGCTTGGTTTTTGCCTTAGCTTTTCTCCTCCTTTCTTCTCCTTCTTTTTCTTCTTTCTTCTCTTCATTTGCTCTTTCCCTCTCTTCCTCTTACTCACGTTTTTTTTTCTCCTCTAAGTCATGGAATGACTTCCTCTCTTCCTAATACTTAACTTAATACAAACTTTTAGTAAAGAAAATATAATACTCAAGTAAAATAAAAATCCTAACAACTAACTTAACCTTGTCTCCAACTTTCCTCATTTTTCCACACAAGAGTTAAGTAAGTTGTTGGCCAAAATATCAAGATGTTTGCTATTAAGTTTGGATGGATGCCATGGCCTAATTATGTCATCTTTCTCCTCTCAAATGGTGGCAGCCACGGATTTGGGCCAAGAAGGCCAACTTGGGCCCAAAACAAGCCTTCAAATTGGGCCCACTTTGACAGAATGGGCCCATGACATTGGATCAACCATTTGGCCCTCTTATATGCCGAATTGTGAAGACGTTCTTTGGATACAATGTAGCTACGGATGTCGTCTTTCTAATGCCGCTGATGGTGCCTCAATCCGACTTCGTATGAGGAAGTTATGATTTTTTAAGTCAGAAGAGGTCAGGTCTGGCGCCCTCCTTTGATTTTTAACCTTGATTTTTACCATTTTGCCTTGTCGAGTCCATTTTGCTTGTATCCTCGAGGTCTTGGTCGTCCCTCCTTAGATTATTGTCCGTAAAGCTCCTAAAAAACAAGAAAACATAAGAAAAATGAACAAACACGATAAAAGAACAAAATGCACAAATACGAGACATAGACAAAGAAAACACACTAAAATAATTAATTACAACACTAAACATATACTAAAATGTACACGAATAATGAGTATTTTTTACACTATCAATGACACTACACGAAAAGATCATTTCCCACTTCTATTCATTGATCAAATGTTGAAAAGAATAGTGGGGTATTCTTACTATTGCTTTTTGGACAAGTACTCAGGGTACAACCAAATTGCAATATACCCTAGAGATCAAGAGAAGACATCTTTCACCTGTCCCTTCAGTATTTTTGCATATCGCAGAATGCCTTTTGGATTAAGCTGTGCCCCAGCAATGTTTCAATGTTGTATGGAGTCTATCTTTTAGGAGATGAATGAGAAGATTATGGAAATCTTCATGGATGACTTCTCTGTTTTTGGAGACTCATTTGATCATTGTCTTGATAACCTAGACAAAGTATTAGAGAGATGTGAGGAAAAGAAATGTTGCATAGAGTCTATCTTTTAGGAGATGAATGAGAAGATTATGGAAATCTTCATGGATAACTTCTCTGTTTTTGGAGACTCATTTGATCATTGTCTTGATAACCTAGACAAAGTATTAGAGAGATGTGAGGAAAAGAATCTTGTGCTCTACTAGGAAAAGTGCCATTTTATGGTAGACGAAGGGATAGTCCTTGAGCACAAGATTTCTAGAGCTGGAATGGAAGTTGATAGAGCTAAGACAGAGGCAATAGAGAAGATGGATGCTTCAACCACAGTTAAAGGAGTTAGAGTATTTCTGGGTCATGCCAGATTTTATAGACAATTCATCAAGAACTTCTCTTTAATTGCTAAGCCTCTAACAAATTTGCAGGTTAAGGATGTATCCTTTAACTTTGATGAGCACTACCTTAAGGCATTTGATGCTCTAAAGAAAGCTCTTATCACAGCTCAAGTGATTTCATCACCAGACTGGAAACTTCTATTCAAATTGATGTACGATGCAAGTAATCTCGCTGTGGGTTGTATGCTGGGGTAGAAGAAAGAGGGAAAGCTCTACGTGATCTACTACGCAAGTTATACAACCTTAGAGAAGGAGATGCTTGCAGTTATTTATGCGTGTGACAAATATAGGCCATACTTGCTTGGTTCGAAAGTGATAATATATACTGACCATGCAGCTTTGAGATATTTGTTCTCAAAGCAAGATGCCAAGCCTCGCTTGATGCGCTAGATTTTGTTACACCAAGAATTCAACTTGTCCATTAAGGATAAGAAAGGAGCAGAAAACATTGTCACAGATCATCTCTCTAGGATAGAGAAGAGCGACAGTATGGAGATTGAAGGGAATATTCAAGAAGAGTTTCCAGATAAAACTCTGATGATGATGAGTAGAGTAGAATCTCTCTAGTATGCGGATTATGCCAACTTTTTAGTTGGAGGAATTAATCCTACAAATCTGAGTTATCCCTTAAGGAAGAAATTTCTACGGGATGTTCTGATATATGTGTGGGATGATCATTACATTTTCAAGAGGTGCAGTGATGGGCTTCTTTGATGTTGCATTGCCAATTGGGAAGTAGCAAACATTTTAGAGCAATGCCATAACACTCCTTACTCAAGTCATTATATAGCTACAAGAACCGCATCCTAAGTCTTCGAATATGGATTCTATTAGCCTTTCATCTTCAAGGATGCATGTACTTATGTTAAGCAGTGTGACCGCTGCCAAAGAACGGGAAATATCTCAAAGATGAATGAGATACCATTATTTGGAATTTTAGAGATTGAGCTCTTTGGCATTTGGGGATTGGACTTCATGGGACCGTTCCCAACATCATATGGCAACAAGTATATATTGGTAGGAGTAGAATACATTTCAAAGTGGGTAAAAGCTTTGGCATCACTGACAAATGATGCAAGAGTAGTTATCCAATTTCTTAAGAAGCTCTTCTCGAGATTTGGAGTACTACGAGCGATAATCAGCAATGGTGGGTCACATTTCTGCAATAAGCAATTTGAAGTCCTGCTAAAGAGATATGGGATAATGTAAAAGGTGGCAACACCTTATCATCCCCAAACTAGCAAACAAGTTGAGCTTTCAAACCGAGAGCTCAAAACAATCTTGGAAAAGATGGTCAGTATAGCAAGGAAAGATTGGTCGAACAAGCTTGATGATGCCTTATAGGTTTATCGAATGGTATTTAGAACACCAATAGGAATGTCGCATTATAGGCTTGTTTATGGCAAAGCATTCCATTTTCTAGTGGAGCTTGAGCATCGTGCATTTTGGGCAATTAAGACCCTTAATTACGATTACAAAAAGGCTGGAGAGCGTAGAATTCTCCAACTTAAAGAGTTAGAGGAAATGCGTGACTTAGCATTTGAGAGCTCAAGACTCTACAAGGAAAGGACCAAGAGAAGACATGATGCTCATATCATAAAGAAAGATTTTAAGGAGGGGCAGCATGTTCTTCTCTACAACTCGCGACTAAGACTCTTCCCCGGGAAGCTCAAATCCAAGTAGAGCGGCCTATACCAGATTGTTAAAGTGTTCTCTTTTGGGGAACTAGATTTGCAAGACAGCAAGGGGTTAGTCTTTAGAGTCAACAACTAACGATGCAAAATCTATATTTAAGGAGGTGACATTAATCGAAATGCAAAGGTGCAATCGGATTATGTGCCATCTAGTACATGAACATTTAGAACAGAGTAAGGCTCTTTTACTTGCAGAGAATAAAGAACAGGATGTTTTGTGCTAAGTATATTCATCTAGTTAGTGTCTTAGTTTCTAGGAAAATCCCGATTGATGCTTGCCTCATCATTCTCCGTCTAGCAAAAGAAACTTTGCAAATTGAGCAACGAGATGAAAACTTCTTGAGACACTCAAGAGGAACATCAAAGAGTGCCTACAAGAGGAGGATGAAGAGATTTGAATTTTGCCGCAGGTGTGGAAAGTTAGAACATGACAGAGGCTGTAGCAAGAATAACACTAACTTGCAAATTGAGCGTACTGTGCTACTAAGTTGCAACCCCATTAGGCTTAAAGCTGAAAAGGTTGCACGGAAAGGTAGTTCATCATGGTATGCCATTCGTGAGTTCTATGAATTGCAAAAGTCGAAGTTGTACCTGTGACCCATGAGGATGAGGCATCTGGTTTTCAAACTTTCTAGGAAAGCAGCGTACATAAAAGCCAAAAAAATTAGAGTAGCATATTTTATTTCTAATGTTTGATATATTAGTTTTAGTGTTTATATCTTATGTGTGTAGTTTTTGCAGTTCGTACATAGTTGGCGCACGCTAATGGATATGGCATATACTATGTCACATGATTCCGGAGAAGTTGGCGCATGCTGATACAAATAACGTATGCCAATGTTGGAAAATTAGAGAAGCTGGCGCATGCCAATGGACCTGGCATATACCAGTTTTGGGCAAAACAGTTTATAAAACTCTCAGGTGTGCACCATTTTTCACACAATTTCAAAACCCAAATTCTCCCGACATCAAAAACTTCAAAATCAACTAAGCCCAATCCTTCCCGACCATTTACCCACATTACCCAACACCCGAAATGCGATTTACAATGGCAGATGATGCAAGATCTAGCAGGATTCAATGCGAGGATAGGAGAAAGTGTGCGAAAAACCTTTCACTACCAGATTCTCTACTCCCAGACATCCACGACCGCTATGACACTCCCTTCATAATCTTCCACGATTGGGAGGGAGAGAGGTATCAAAAGTTTTCTCAACTTACTACCCTTAGTCATTTCAAAATTAATTGGGATGACATGAAGATATTGAGGGTAGATAGAAAATTGTGGTCAGCCATTAGGAAGATGAGGTGGGAGTACTTTGCAAATAGGAGTATAATGGCTAGGCAGGAGCTAGTGTTAGAGTTTTACTACACGTTGCAGGTTGAGGCAAATAGAGGTTCATTCACTGCACGTATCTTTGATACTGATTTTGGCATGAATGAACCTGAGTTTAATGACCTCTTTGACCTTAAGGCTGGAGTAGGGACTTTAGACTTCACACTTGCTAGTAAGGCCCATTAGGCATGGTAAGAGATCACTGGTTTTGAGAGATATGAGTTGAGGAGGGCACCAAATGCGCTAATTAGAGAACCACACTTAGGCATTCTCCATCGCTTTATGACTCTGACTTTCAGTAGTCAATGGAAAGAGACTTAAGTATTCTGATCTTAGCTTTATGCCATCGACCGCCTACGCCATGACATACCTTTTAGCACATTTGCTATGGTGATCGACTGCTTTGCACATTCCATTAGCGATAGGATACCTAGGTATCTGTACTTAGGTCATATTATTTCCTGCATCGCACGTCACCATTTCTCTGAGCAGTTTGCAGACTTTTGAGGATCTCCAAGTAATAGCAGGGAGATTGTCAAGTACAAGCCTTAGGAAGAGAGAAAGGCGGTTCAGGATCTCCTTAGAGGAGTAAGGCAGATGCCAGCACAGGGATAGGAGGGTCTTAGTCAGGATCCAAATGAAGCAGGCCCACCATGATAAAGTAGGGCCAAGTCATCAGGCATCTGACTCACAGGATGCAGGTACAGCTACAGAGGCATAGAGAGCAGCTTCATGGTTATGGCATGCAATTGCAGGACTATACAGTTAGCAACATAGCCGGGTGAGACTGCTAGTACGACTACAATGCTCGCATAGAGGCCAAGCTTGAAGCTTAAAGAGAGGAGTCGAGGGCATTTTATGCCGAACAGGGAGCTCACATGGCAAACTAGCAAGAGCATTATGAGCAGCAGCGAGCACATGCTGAGTGGATGCACAAATGGGCAGGGAACTTTGATAGTGGCTTCATATTCCCACCACCTCCTCCAGCTTCAGATGATTGACAGGGAGCTCCTTTTTCCCTTTCTTTGTTTACTTTTGTTTTATTTGTTTTTGTTATTTGTTTACTTTTATGTCTTTTTATTGTGTTTTTGATTTTGTGTGTTTGTAACTCATTTGATGTTTGTGTTGTGATACTACAAGGTGATCTTATTAGGCTTAGAGTTGAAAAGGTCACAAGGAGGTAGTTTACATGACAAGCCATTAGTGAGTTTATTGTATTACCTTTATTTTTTTTTGTGATTAGGTGTTTATTAGTATCTTAGACACCTTGAGGAAAATGTGTTGTTCAAGTATGTGGGAGGGTTCTTCTAGAAATCTTCCTTTTAGGTTGTTTAAACTTGTTTTGCATATTAGTATGTTAGGTTATTTTGTTCAGCTTTAGACTTAGCATGAATTTTCAAAAATTTGACCCCCCTCAAATTTTTTTAACTTGTGTTAGAATTTTATCATTCTCTTAGTTAGGGATTTAATTTGAGCACAAAGCCTAGGAATTGGTAATAACCTTGCACTCTGTTGTTTAGACTAGTGGTTTCACTATGTAGACTAAACTAGAAGGTTCTTGAGTGCATCTTGTGAGTATTTGAGCTGATGGAAGAGACACCAGCCTCTATATTTTTCATGAGATGCATACTATAGTTAGTTGATCGAGGTATCCTACTATTACTTATTGTAGTCTAGGTTGTGTGGAAGTTAGTGATAGGACGAGGGCATTCTTTGACATTGAGCCTAGAGCCTTAGAGACAAAATCCCTTATATATCCATTGTTTAAACCCATTGAGCCTATCCTTTTCTTGATCTTAGATGAGGAAGCCAATCTTAAACCTTATTTATATCAAACATCTTTCTTACCTTTTGTCATCCAGTTTGAGGACATTTAGGTTTGTGTAGGAAT
This sequence comes from Hypericum perforatum, assembly GCA_012979155.1. Taxonomy (NCBI): domain Eukaryota; kingdom Viridiplantae; phylum Streptophyta; class Magnoliopsida; order Malpighiales; family Hypericaceae; genus Hypericum; species Hypericum perforatum. The sequence continues at coordinate 172,107 of SOPF01026950.1, forward strand.
GTATTGGGTTTAGTTGGTAGCTTAAGTTTAATTTGGGTTATTTTCATTGGGATGTTGTAGTTTTGGCCTAGAACGTGCTAAGTATGTGTAGTTTGTTCAAGTTTATGAATAAATGTTGTTTATAAAAAAAAGAAGAAAAAGAAGAAAAGAAACAAAAAAGAAGTGAAAATGTAAAGTTGAATAAGGCATATTGTCTAAGCAAAACTCATGCTTCTCGGTCTTAAGATATTGGGATACTTGGGGAGAGTGTTTGTAAATGTGATATTTGTGAGGATGTTTAGATTAGCCGAGTGATTAGTTACATTTGTGACATGTCCTTGAATTGGGTGGTTTAGCGACCATCCAAATATTTTACCTTACCTTGTCCTTAAGCCCCATTATAACCCGATGAAAAGACCTCCTGATCATTAGCAACCATTGTGACTTTTAGATAACGTTAAGTAGGACATAGGATGCTTTGAGATATATTGACATGTATGCGAGTGATAGAAAATTGACCATACAGATATGAGTGAAACACTTTTCTATACTCGTGAGGTCAACCTTCTAGTGTCTTTTATATAGAGTTAACAATTGCTTAAACAATTGAGTGTTGAGGTGTCTACTAGTTTGTTGTGCTTTGCATTTTGAATTGATGAACTTACTTAGTTTATGATTTTATTGTGATGTGAGTTGATGTTTTTTAGGGAAGTTAAGTGTTGAGCCATTCATGCCATGTCTTTACCTTGTTATGTGTTTGTTTGTTCTTATTTGATTTTCATTTAGGTTGTTGTCTGCATTTTGAGTTTTTGCTTTGGAACAAGCAAAGATTCAAGTGTGGGGGTGTGATGAGTGTGAAATACACTCATTATTCGTGTTCTTTTAGTAGGTCGTTCTTAGTGTTTTAGGTTGATTTATTTGCATTTTAGTTGTCATCGTGTTAGTTTTTGTTCATTGTGTGTTTTTGTAAAGTTTATCATTTTTCATTAAGTTTGCTTTTTTTTTTGGAGCCTATTCGAGGAGAAGTGGAGGACAATCAAGCGGACACGTGAAGTCATGGATGAGAGGGAAGTTGCAAAGCCAAAGAGTGCCAAGCACGAGTAGCTGGCGCATACCAAGTAGCCATTACTCGAACTTCCATTTATGCAGACGACCATGTGCATTCAAAGAAGGAGAAATTGCGAAGACCTGGCGCACGCCAAGTGAAGATGGTGCACGCCAGACTAGTCTGACAGAAATAACAAGTGGTTGAGTGTTGGACAAACAAATTGGAGAAAAACTTCTTATGTCAGCTTATGGCTTTCAAGAAGGAAGGGGGACAAAGTTTGCAGACTTAGTAGATATTTTGTAGTAGATATTTTAGTTAGGATAAGTTAGATTAGATATTTAGTTTACTATTCCATTAGTAAGTTAGTATATAGACTATTTTTACTTTGAGTGCAAGTGTGCAAGAGAGAGGTAAGAAATAGGCAAAAATCAAACACTCTCTCTCTGTTCTTGGACGTGGAGGTGAAGGCAAGAAAGCTTGAAGATCTTGGCTATGCTTTCTTACCTTTACTCTTTCCATATGTTAGTAAAAATGTATATTATTTATATAAGCATGTGTTAGTAGTATTTCTTTTAGTTTGGTGCCTTGTTACCTTGCATGTAGCTACTAATTTGAGGGTTGAGTATGTCTATAAATGTGTTCTTATTAATGTGCTTAATACCATGCTTAGACTTGTTTGATCACCAAGCCTTAGTAGCTACTCAAAACTTGAGATTGAAAGGGTATGGAATTGACGGATTAGTTAGTTTGATAATGAGTAGCCTTGTGGAGAAAAAACCCTTCCTTAGAGACCTACTTGTTGTCTTTTGAGTAAAGCTTATAATTGGTGCTTGGCTAGTTTAGATGGTTGGTGGGGTCGAAAGAACATATCTAGCCTTTTAAGCTTAGTTAAGTAGCAATTTAGACTCATCGTGTTGATGTTGCCTTAGAACCACTTGAACCACATAACTTACTCAATAAACCCCCTGAATCTTTTGGTTATGTTGCTGGTTTAGGTACCTTACTCATTTTAGTATCCTAAGTTGTTATTCATAATAAGTAAGTAACTAGTAAACCAACAGCTTAAGTTTATGATCTTTATATTTATGTTTTAGACTTTAGATAGTGTGATTAACAAACCAAAACTCATAATCTTATCCTAGACTAGTAGTAAACCTTAGAGTAGGCCTAAAAACTCAATCCTTGTGGTATGACATCCCCTACTTACTCTTATTGCAATTCGCTGCAATTCTGTTGATAAATTGGCGCACGCTAGCCCCAATTGGCGCACGCCAAGTTTTTTTGTCTGAGAGCCTTTGGCTCATGCTAGGTGCTATTGGCACGTGTCTGAGCTTCGGATTGGTCAAAGTTTGAGCTTTCCGAATATGTATGATATGCCTGTTTTGGTTGAATAAAAAGCCTTATACACCTCGTTGAAGTTGGAGTTGCTAGTTTTGTCCTGGTTTGCGCTAGTTGAAAGAGTGAACCTTGATAAGTTGAATATTATGAAAGTGAGGTTGATTGTGAGAGTTTGGGTCTTCAAGAACATGTAGAGAAGTTGAATTAAAGTGATAATTGGGTTGTCTTTGATGAGCTTGATCTATTTGCGATTGAGAAATTGCAATGGAACTTGCTGTATGCTCCATTGGTATTCAGTTTGGCAAAACAGATTGTTATGTGGTCTTGTAAGAATGCATAACTTGTATATAGGGTATATACATGTGAGTACTTGGTAAGAAACTAAGTGCTTAAAGGATTTGAGCTATTGGTTATGCTTGAATGATTTTGTGATGAATGATAGTGAGTAGACCTAAGTTGGTCGTTATGAAGTGTTTGAGGTGAATTGGTTTTGGAAACCAAGAGTTAACCTCATTATGTGGTTGTATATATTTGGACAAAGTTTTCCAGGGTTTGAGGAGCTTAAAGTGGAAGGAGTATCAGATTTGAGAATCAGCATATTTTGAGCGGTATTTAAGCAAATAGTACATGATAAATTTGGTTATGTTTGTTATATGTATGTTTCAGAGCTTAATTGTGTGCGTCACATGCATATGGTTTGGTCTATGATACATTTGGGCATAAGTTTAATTCATTGTGATGTGTGTGACATTTATGAATAGCCTCGAGCTGATTTGTTTTATCTGATGGTTATGATTATGGACTGATGGGTCATGTGTCTGATAAGATATGTATTTTTGTGAGAGAAATGAATAGGCTTTCTCGTACCAACCAGGGATGTTAGTCTATGAGCTTATAGTTTTGGGGATATCACTAGTTTATATTTGTTTGCTATCACTAGCTTATATTTGTATGCTAGCTTTATTTGTTTGTAGACGGAGATCTGTTTGGCCATTTGGATATCCCTGGTAGTCAGAGGAAGGGGCAATACAAAACCTATTCATAGCTCTATGCATGTGTGTGTGTTTATATGGTGTTTGGTATTACGTATAGTATTTGGTTATCACGCATTTTGATTTTGAGTGAAGTCGAACATGGTTGAGTTTTGGTGCATGCATAGATCAACCATAACTAGTATATTATGTCATATTCCCTTGCTAAGTATTTTCAAACACTTATCCCTTACAAATTCTATCTCAGGTTCTCAGAGACCTTAGTTCTTTTCAAGTGTCTGGTGTTCGTGGTGCTTGCCTCATTCTTTCGTTCAAGGGCCACTCATTTGAGGTCTCTGAAACATGCTTTTGTCTCTTCTTGTATAGTTGCTCCGTAGTAATAGCATTTTGGAGATGTTTGTGGATTTTGGTGTGTAAAATTATTTTGGTTTAGTTTTAGCATGTTGATAAGACTTGAGAGATGATTTGATGTCTTTGATTTGTAAATGGTCTTTAGCTTGGTTTGATTTTAGTATGTGGATAATTTGTCTTCTACTTGGTTTGATATATTTAGAGATTGTTTTGAGGCTTGCTACGCCTATATTGTGTCATTGATATATCGCAGAGTCTAGCGCTGGTCATCGACCTCAGTTTGGGTCGTGACAAGTGTCATCATTAATGGGGGAAGTTGTGCTAATGTTGCAAGCACTACTATGGTTGAGAAGTTAGGGTTGTTCACTAGAAAACACCCTAAGCCCTACAAGCTACAATGGCTGAATGATAGTGGAGAAATACGAGTGGAGAAGCAAGTACTAGTGGCATTCTGCATTGACAAGTACGAAGATAAAGTAATGGCGATGTGGTGCTAATGCAAGCTGGCCATCTATTGTTGGGAAGGCCATGGCAGTTTGATAGAAGAGTAACTCATGATGGCTACACCAATAAGTAGTCATTCACACTCAATAGACGAGTGATCACTTTAGCACCCTTGGCACCATCACAAGTCTGTGAAGATCAAATAAAGTTGCAAACAGAAAGTGATGAGAAAAACAAGGGTGAGCAAAAGAAAAAAATGAGAGGAGAGAAGAAGCTGAAAAAAAGTTAGGAAAAATGGCCAATGAGAGAAAAACCAAGAGTTGGAAAAAGAATTATTATGTGGGAACAAGTGACATCAAGCAAGCATTTTTTAAAAAAAAGCCTATGATCTTACTTTGGTCTACAGAGGCACTTTTAAACACTAACGAGCTTGAACCATATTTGCCTAGTATGGTTGTTTCTCTTTTGTAGGACTACAAGGATGTCTTTCTCGAAGAGCTATCACCTAATTTGCCACCCATCCGAGAGATTGAACACCAAATAAACTTTGTTCTAAGAGCTACTATACCTAACCATCCCACATATAGAAGCAATCTTAAAGAAACAAAGGAACTTGAGAGACAAATCAATGAGCTATTGGAGAAAGGGTACGTGAGAGAGTGCATGAGTCCTTGTGCTGTTCCAAGCCTACTTGTACCTAAGAAGGATGGATCATAGAGGATGTATATTGATTGTTGAGCTATCAATAACATAATGATAAAATATTATCACCATATTCCTCGTTTAGATGACAAGTTAGATGAGTTCCATGAATCTGGCATGTTTTCTAAAATTGACTTGAAGAGTAGATATCATCAAATTAGGATAAAAGAAAGTGATAAGTGGAAGACTGCTTTTAAAATAAAGTATGGGTTATATGAGTGGATGGTCATACTATTTGGTTTGTCAAATGCACCTAGCACATTTATGCGACTCATGAATCATATTTTACGTCTATTCATTGACAAGTTTGTCGTTATTTATTTTGATGATATACTCATTTATAGCAAGAGCATGGAGGATTATGTAGAGCATTTGAAATCTGTTCTAGATACACATAGGGAAGATCAGTTGCATGCCAACTTGAAGAAGTGCACCTTTTGCACAGATAAACTTGTGTTCTTGGACTTTGTTGTTAATGCTAATGGAATACATGTTGATGAGGAGAAGATCTAAGCCATTCGGGATTGGCCAAGTCCTACAAGTCTTGCTAATGTTCATAGTTTTCATGGGCTAGCTAGTTTTTACAGGAGATTTGTGAAAGATTTTAGTAGCATAGTCGCACCCCTTATGGAAGTCATCAAGAAGAGCGTTCGATTAAGCTGGGAAGAAGCTCAAAAGAAGGCATTCCAACTAATCAAAGAGAAGTTGACTAATGCTCTTTTATTAGCTTTGCCTAACTTTTCTGAAACTTTTGAAGTTGAATGTGATACCTCAGGTATAGGAATTGGTGCTATACTTATGCAAGAAGGGATACCGATTGCTTACTTTAGTGAGAAATTAAGTGGAGCAACCTTGAATTATCCAACTTATGACAAGGAATTGTATGTACTAGTTCGAACATTAGAGATATGGCAGCATTGCTTGTGGCCCAAGGAATTCATGATCTACACTGATCATGAATCGTTGAAGTACTTAAAGTGGCAACACAAGTTGAATAAAAGTCATGCACGATGGGTAAAGTTCATTAAGACATTTCCTTATGTCATTCGTTACAAGCAAGGTAAGAAAAATATAGTGGCTGATGCACTATCACGAAGGTATGACTTGATCTCCACTCTTAGTGTAAGGTTAATTAGTTTTGAACATATTAAAGAGTTGTATGCTGATGATGTTGATTTTGGTGAGTTGTTTCGAGACACCGAGAGGAGTACATTTGGTAAGTTCTTTTGGAATGAAGGTTACTTATTTTGTGAGAATAAACTTTGTATACCTAATTGTTCCATGCGAGAGTTACTGATTCAAGAGGCACATAGAGGCGGATTGATGGGACATTTTGACATAGCAAAGACTTTGGTAATGCTACAAGAGTTCTACTGGCCATACATGAAGTGAGACGTAGAGAGAATTTGTGGACGTTGCATCAGTTACAAGCAAGCCAAATCATCGATGGTGAAATCCCATAGTTTGTATACTCTACTACCTATACCTAGTGAGCCTTGGATTGATATTTCTATGGATTTTGTGTTAGGACTTCCTAGGATTAAATGTGGACGAGATTCAATTTTTGTGGTAGTGGATAGGTTCTCTAAGATGGCATATTCATTCCATGTCATAAAATTGATGATGCTTCTAACATTGCTAATTTGTTCTTTAGAGAGGTTGTTAGGTTGCATGGCATTCCTAGAACAATTATTTCTAATAGAGATGCTTAGTTCTTTAGTTACTTTTGGAAGACCTTGTGATATAAGTTAGGCACTAAGTTGTTATTTTCTACTAGTTGTCATCCACAAACAGATGGTCAAACTAAAGTTGTGAATAGAACTTTGTCTACACTCTTAAGAGCACTCATTAACCATAACATTAAGACTTAAGAAGAATATTTGCCACATGTTGAATTTGCTTATAATCGTTCTATTTATTCTGTTACTTAATTCTCACCATTTGAGCTTGTTTATGGATTTAATCCTTTGACTCTATTTGATTTATCACCTTTGCCTTTGAGTGAGCATGTTAACTTAGATGGCAAGAAGAAGGATGAATTTGTCAAACAGCTGCATGAGAAGGCAAGAATGAACATTGAGAAATGAATGGAGTACTATGCAAGATAAGCAAACAAAGGACGACACAAAGTAGTCTTTGAGTTTGGTTGTATATGAGGAAGGAGCATTTTCCTACGCAATGAAGATCAAAGTTGCTACCACGAGGAGATGGTCTATTTCAACTGCTTGACATGCCAGGTGAGTACAATGCTAGTGCTTCTTTCAATGTTGCTGATTTAAGTCCGTTTGATCTAGGTGAAGATTTGAGGGCAAATCATTTTCAAAAGGAGGAGAATGATGTGAGCACACCTACTAGCACACCTACTATCAAGTTTCAAGACTCGCAGCAAGTTCAAATTCAAATTGGATAAGAGCAAGGTGCCAAGATGTTTCAAGCTGAGTTTAATGGATTAATTCAAGGAATTTAGGCCCAAACTGATTCATGCAAGCCCATGAATGTCTATGCAAAGATCATGCACATGATTGGAGCTATTTTGGATGCATATCATATATTTTGGACGTCTAGCATACAAGCATCAACCTAATTTGGAAGCATGGGATTTTCTCAGATTCTACTTAAGCTATTTAGTAAAGTCAATAATTTTGATTAGGAAATTATATTCCAGCAACCTTTAGCTTATTTAGGACTAAGATACATTTTTAGACTTCTTAAATAAGTTTGATTTGTTTCTTATTTAGTTTCCCTATTTCAGCAAGATAACTCCTTTTCTGGAGCTGTTTTGATTAAGAATCTCTTTGTACTTTGGAGCCTATTTAAAGAGGCATTATTAATGAGAAGAGAAGAATAATTTTGATAGAAATTTTGTGGCTTTGCCTCTCTTGGTTCTTTAGAACTATTTGAACATAGTGGAGTGATTCTGTTCGTTCACCCTTTTCACTTATCAAATGGTCTATCCATCACCTTTTGTGGCGTGATTTAACTTAGACTAAGGTTCTCGATTTCATTGTTTCAGGTTGAGGTGAATCAATACTAAGGTTCATTGCAAGGCATAAGTCATGGGTTGTGGTCTGCTCTACCCTAAAGTAACAAACAGTCCAAGTTTGTGAGTCTCCTTATGGGATTCATATCAAATGCGCTATTTTCATATCTCATAGTTAAGAGTTATTTTTACATTCATTTGCTTGATTATTTATTGGTTGATTAATTTGTATTGTGTATTCTTGGATGGAGATTGACAACCTTAATCTTTAGTACAAGATTATATCCATTTCATTTATTTATCTTTGTTTAGATATTGTTGTTAGGGTTTAGGATTAATAACCCTAGATTCGAACGCAATCCTATTTGTAGTATTTAATCACAGACCAATTATTCGATTTCACTTGTTTAGATTAAGATGGAGATTACATAATCCAGTATTTAGAGAATTGATCCATCTGTCCCTGTGGAGACAATCTTAGTTATCACTATATTACTTGAGTGATCGTGTTCTCTTGCACATATTCTTAACCCAATATTTATCACATCAGATGTTAACTGCTTTGACAACAAAAATTGTCTTTCGTGGTTAACTTCTTTTGTCTATAGAAAGTCGAACTCCTTTAAGAAAAAGAAGTTCTTGTCTCAACTCTTCAAGATCATCAGTAACTTTAGTCATCCTTGGCTCTTCCTCGAAGAGCTTAACCTTGTGCTTAGCTTTGATCCCTAGCAGATGACTTCATCCATGAAGGTGCTCTCTTAGCCCTCAGCTTCAAAGGTAACTCTTTCACCTGGTCTAGTAAGAGATTTGGCTCTGCAATATGATCCGAAGATTGGATAGAGCCCTTAGGAATGTGGATTTGAGAAATCTTTTCCTTAATGCTCAAATTATCCATAGCCCTATCTCTTTGAGTTTTGACCACGCATTTTTACTGTTGGACACTGGCATCTTCAAATGCTCTAAGAAACTTTTTAGGTTTGAAGATTACTAGACTAAGGAATATGAATGCAAAGATATCATTAACCATTCCTGGGCCACTCCCTCCCCTTGTGGCTCTCTTACTATTTTTCTTAAGAAGATTAGAACTTGTTCCTCTAATCTTGCTTTCTGGAGTAAGAACAAGAATGAAAGAAGGAAGTATAGGATTGCTCAATTCACTCAATTTCTTTCTCAGTTGTAGGCCTCTAACCATGCTCTCCATTACAAAGATCAAGAAAAACTCACATTGAAATGACTGACCTCCTTATACAAAAAAAAAGAAATTTTTTGGCACCAAAGATCTCAGATCAAGTAGCTTAAATGAGGATATAGGAACACCTTCTTTTTCCATACTACAGCCATCCAAGGAGACAAAGAAACCAAATTGTTCAACTATAAGATTTCAGGGGGTTCTGGATTAATAATTTACCCTCCCTAAATACTTTCTCTTAACCATTTCAGGGATTTGTACTCTATCAGAGATGGCTTTACCCCAATATTATCTTCAATATCATTCCCTACTTGGTCACCCCCTTATATGTTTGCAGGTTTAATCAGTCCTATCTCTATGGTAGAAGTCAAAATTGCTACTTTTGAACTCGGTAGCTCTAGATCTCCTGACTTGAATGGCTTTTTTGGTATCTTCTTCCAAAGTTGCTAGAACATTATCTCAGATGATCTCTTCAACTTAGTCAATCATATGTTTATCACTACCTCTGTTCCTAGAGAGATCAATAAAACTTATATTGTTCTCATCCTTAAGACCAACAATCCTTTCAGTATTGGTGAGTTTAGACCCATAAGTCTTTGTAACTTTGCTTATAAAGTCTATTCTAAAATCCTCTCAAATAGGCTTAAGCCCCATATAGACTCTTTAATCGCCATGAACCAAGGAGCTTTTGTGAACAATAAAATCATCCAGGACAATATCATCATTGCCCATGAAGCTCTCTATAGCTTAAAGACTAATGGTAGGAATAGAGACCTTTCTATGTCCATTAAACTTGATATGAAAAAATCATTGATCTTGTCAACTGATCTTTCCTCCAAATGGTCATGTCTAAGCTTGATTTTCCTAAAAGGTAGATTGATATTATTATGAGATGTGTCCAGTCTATCCATTTTAGCATTTTCTTCAATAGCCAGTCCGTGGATTGGTTAAGCCCTTCTGAAGGTCTCAAACAAGGTGAGCCTCTCTCTCCCTTCCTCTTTCTCTTAGTTTCTGATGCTCTTGCCCACTTCCTCAATTTTAGCCAGCTGAATGCTTATATCCAAAGCTTTAGACTCAATCCTCTCTGCCATGTAATCTCACATATTCTCTTTGCCAACGATACTCTGCTATTTGTTAAAGCTTCTGTGGGAGAGACAACAGCTCTTAAGGAAGCTTTAAACACCTTCATAACCATCTATGCTCAAGACATCAACTTCCACAAATCTAGTGTTTGCTTTGCTAAACATGAATTCATTCAAAATAAGCAAACTATCCTGGATATTCTAGGTATGTTTCTAATGCCTTCTCATGATAAATACCTTGGTTTACCCTCCTTTTGGGGTAGATCTAAGACTGATGCTCTTTGTTTTATCCTAGATAGGATTAAGAGTAAGACTTCTTGCTGGAAACAAAAAATTTTAAATATGGTTGGGAAAGAGATTCTTATCAACTCTATCCTCTCTCCCATCCATTGCTACACTAGGCAATGCCTCCTTGTTCCTAAATCTTTTATGACAAATTGAATAGTTTGGTTGCTAGATTTTGGTGGTCTAGTAACCTTGATTCTAAGCATATTGATTGGGTGAGCTAGAGCAAACTCACTGATTCTAAGAGCAAAGACGGCCTTGGCTTTAAGGACTTCAACACGTTCATTATTTCTTTGCTTTAAGGTTATATTTTTATGACTCCGATCTAATCACTACCACCAAGGGTTGTAAACCATTTTGGATATGGTCGAGTATTATTACAGGGAGAAATTCGATTCACGCCTTATTTATAGGATAAGCAATGGTCGCTCTTCTAAGATTTGGGACCACCCTTGGGTTCCCACTCTTCCTAATGGTATACTAATTTCTATCCGCCCTGAAAAACTCTCCTCTTATCAATGTTTCTGACCTTATGCTCCCTAACTCTTCTAATTGGAATTGGGACATCATTAATATCTTGTTCACTAACATGAGAAGCCATGCTATCTCCTTGATCCATCTTGGCTATAGTGACGACCTTGCTAATTTTTTTTTTGGAGGCATAATATGTTGAGTTCTTACACAGTCAAAAAATGGTACCACCTTCTTAAAAACCATGTTCTTATTCTGAATAATACTGATCATGCTTCTCGTTTCTTTGTACTTTCCAACACCCTCATTGAAATTGATTGTTGGATTGTTTGGTGTTTCATTTGTCATCTGAACCCTTCCACGAATTGGAACTTTGAATTCCAAGTTTCCAAGATTCGTAGGCTTCTTGGAGCCCTTCTTTTCTCACTCAGACAACCTTGATTAAGCGATATAGATTAGGTTCTCTCCTGGTTGACTGGGTGTCTTTTCCCCATTCTGGGCTGACAAACTTTATCTTTGCGAATTTACATTATTAATGAAGTTCCTTTCTTTGGTTTCAAAAAAAATCCCACTTCCTCTATCCGCCAATCCCAAAACCAAAAACAGCCTCCACGAGCAACAAGCAATGAAAAGCATTTAAAATCACCAACACAACATTCCAAAACCACCAAACAGCAACCCACCCCAAAACAGAATCAAATATCAATGGCCACAAACAATACAGATTCGTTCTACAATTAACCCTCCAGAATGTAAAATCCCCAACAAGACAGACAAAAAGCACAAGAAATGCAGATCCACTCCTCCTGACTATAATAAACCCACAAAAACTCCGCCGTTTCCGTACGGAAATGGAAGGCGCAAGAGGTGGTAGTAGCAGTAGTAGTAGTAGTAGTGGAGGGAGGATAGTGATGAAGAAGTACACGCGGGATGTCAGCCCAGAGAGATCCAAGGTATGGAGGGAGAAATCCCCCAAGTACACCTCCTCCTCGTACAACCGGACCACCCCCGCCCACCCGGTCGTCCTGTCGTCTCCTCCCCCGACGCCTCCCCACCACCTCCTGTCGTCGCGCAGGGTGCCTGTCGTCTACTATCTCTGCCGGAACCGCCAGCTGGAGCACCCGCACTTCATGGAGGTCCCACTCTCCTCCACCCACGGCCTCTTCCTCCGCGGTTGGTTCACCTCTTTTCTATTCTCTCTCATTTTTGGTTTATATGTTTTATTTTAATTTAGGCGGATTTTGGTTAATTTGAATTGCAGATGTAATTGAGAGGCTTAATGCGCTTAGAGGGCGAGGGATGGCCTCCTTGTACTCTTGGTCTTCTAAAAGGTGCATACATTTGTTTTTTTGCCTGAAGAAAATATAAAGAGAATGTTTTTTGTTTGTTTTAATTTTGTGTGTTCGTGGTCGCAGGAGCTACAAGAACGGATTTGTTTGGCATGATCTTAGCGAGGACGATTTGATTCTACCCGCTCATACCAATGATTATGTTCTTAAGGGTTCCGAGCTTTTCAGGGACTCTAGTTCAGGTGAGTCGTTTAGGCATGATTCACACCATTGGGGGATTGATTGTGTCAAGATTACCACATTGCTTGTTGCAATTGTGGTTCTTTATAAGCGTCCACCTACTCACCAAGGTTTTGGGTAGGGTATGTAAATTCCTTTAGATTGTTCTGTTGGAATGACGCGGGGTGATATGTTTAATGCAGAACGGTTTGCTCCTGTTGGGACTGTTAAAATCCAGGGCTTGAAGCAGTTGCCAGAGCCACATGCATTGGTTAGTAGTCTCGATGATTCCTCTTCTTCTTCGAGCATGAACGAGAAGGAGACCAAGAGTTCTCAGGAGGATGATCTGTCCCCTGCTGTCATGTCCCCCGTCTCTAGAGTTGCAAATGGGAAGAACTCATCGTGGAATGGTTCTTTGAGCTTGACGAAATACAAGGTTTACAAGGGTGACGGGTTGGCTAATGCCTCTGCACAGACCGAAGAAGTGGTGAGTACACATGTGTCTAAGGAAACTTGTACAAGGGGTGTTTCTACCGATGAAGGATTATTAGAAGGTGAAACCGGAAATGAGTGTCAAGCTAGGGTCATGCGTTTGATAGACAATCCGGAGATCAGCGAGAACTCGGTTTCACCACAACCGTCGACATCTAGTGCTACGTCTTCATCTGGTGGGAGGACTGAGACATTAGAGTCGTTGATTAGGGCCGATGTAAACAAGATAAATAGTTTTAGAATATTTGAAGAAGAAGAAGTTCGAATGCCGAATAATGCAAGGTTCAAGGCCACAAATGTGTTGATGCAATTGATCTCATGTGGATCGATTTCGGTGAAGGATCATAGTTTTGGATTCACACCAACCTACAAGCCGAGATTTTCCCATTCGAAATTTCCTTCTCCATTGTTCTCTTCTTCATTGATGCTAGGAGACCTCGACTGCCTTGCAGAGAATCCGAGATTTATGGGCCTGAGGTTGGAAGAGAAGGAGTATTTCAGTGGTAGTCTGATTGAAACTAATATGCCAAAGGAAGGAGGAGATGGAATTTCTTTGAAGCGTTCTTCTTCTTACAATGTAGACAGGTGTGTATACATGCTTCTTGATTCTCCTAGGCAAGGTTGATTTAGATAGCGGGTACCCATTGATAATTACGTTTGTAGCTGTGTTTTTTAGCCATCTTTCAACAAATGGTATAATTTATTATCATAATTTACACCCAATTATGCAAATAATCAATTGCAGGAGTCGCAAGCAAACAGATTCAATCGATAACGATGAGTCAACTTCTGGACAATCAAGATGCATACCACGGTCATTAAAGGCGTCTCTTAGTAAGCACCCACGGTGTGAATCACTGAGGTCCCCTCTTTCGGATAAACCTAGAAACTCCTCCGACGGGGCTGATGGTAGAGCATCAGAGTGCGGCAGTAGACGAATCACAGATTCCCCTTCAACTAGAAAGCTCTCAAAGAAGCTTGAGTCTCTTAAACAAGAAGAGACAGTGATCAAGATCGAAGAAAGTTAAGTGTCGACTCTAGGATCCCGTGTACTAATTGAAGTGTCCTACGCCAATTATCTCAATCTTTGATTACAATGTAATTGACACGTTTACTTCTCCCGTCTACAGGCTTACTTCGGGAGCTCGGATAGTAATTCAGTTGAAATCACCCTGCCAAGCTGCTGCTTGCAGCTCTTAGAAGCATCAGCTGCAGATAAACAAAATTGGTCCCTACAATCATTTTGAATTCCAAATGATGGGTAAAGTTTGTAGAGCTGTGGTGTGAAAATTCTGTACATTTAAAAGGTTGAGAAAAGGTGGCTTTGAATGAATTCAGAGGCAATGGTCCAGCCACTTTTTTTGATCTGCACTTTCTGATGGTTGTTACTACAGTTATCTTATCACCTTTTTTGAGATGATCTTATCATCTTACTTCTGCATTAGCCCCGCTTCTTTAGGAACTGTTGCTCTCTACCTTAGGTGGCAGTACTTTTTTTGGCTTAAGCTTTGTTGTCTCGTGTTGAAAAGTTTTTATATTGTTTCCCACCAAAAAAAAAAAAGTTTTTATGTTGTGAGAGTTAAATTTTAAACCGTTTGATTCAACTTGGGGTATTATTAATCGGACTTATAATTGTTGGGTTAATATTAGCTCTTAAATATTAGGGTAAATTAGATTTAACCTTTTGTAGTATGGTATATTTATCCTTTGACTCTTTTTATTTTGCAAATCGATTAAAAAACTCTTCTAGTTTAACAAAATTGTACTTTGAGGCTCATGAAGCTATAATTGAAGGTTTTTTTGGTAAGAGACCACGTCAAATGACCAAAATATTCTTGACTTCAAAAAATACTACATAATAAATTTTAAAAAATATTACTTAATAAATTTAAAATTATATTAAGAAATAGTACATCAACTAAAAGTATTCAATTAAAACTTATTCATACAAGTGAGACATTAGTTTGCGCTTAAATTCTTCTTATTAGAGAGAGAAGCGATCTTCTCGAGTCATAATAAATATCAACATCATTATATTCACTATGAATTTTTTGGTTAACATCTTTTTTTTTGTTCGACACTCTTTTTTCCTCCTACAATTATACAACAGTTAATACCTATTGTGCAATAATTTCTATTTTTTCACACGATTTGCATTTCCTATATATCCGTAGAGTGCGCATCATCGCTTGTAGTGACTTTTTTCTTTCTTTTTGATGCTCTCTATTTTTTGACAACATGTCTGCCAATTGGACGGGACATTGTCGATTATTGGCTCATTGGAGTAGGAGAGTCGACGGAGACTCAATAATCCCCCTCTTCATTTATTTGTGTTCTTTTAGAATTTTCACCACTCTTTATATTGTGTGCCTTGTTTTTTGTGCGAACTAACATATATTCGTTGAGCTTTTTTCAAAATATCCAAATCGACTTGTCTACTCTGCTTTCGTCGAGATGCATGGGTGTAAGACTCAATCATCTTGACTAAACTGATTACGATTCATATGTAGAAAAATATAGTAAATGTGATTATAATAAAGATGGGAGGAGGATTTGTGAATTCGTGAGAAAAATCAATTGAGATTGACCACAATTAATAGAATTTTGGAACGATTTTTAGTCACATAAATTCTAAATAAATTATAAACCACATCTATTTGATATAAAAAAATTCTAAAAAATGAAATATATAAAGAAATTTTTCTAAAAAATGGTACAACATTAAATTATATATTTTTTTGTTTTGGAAAAATAGTTTTTAAAATAAAAAATTGACTGAGAAAAAAAATGTGAACCAATCAGGTTAAATCACGCAAGCGAAGGCGCTAGTGTGGCACGGGACATGCTATGCCATGATGACACTAGAAAGTGCGCCGCAAGCGAGACACACCCACCCTTTGATTGGTCCACGTGGTATGGTCTAAGCAACAATTTAGATTCTAGACGATAACACCATGTCTTGATATAAGGATTTTAGTGATAATAATAAACAATACCAGTGATTTGTAATCGTCCAGGGTATAAGTAGTGGTCTAAAGGAATTTTATGGGAATTATCGACAATTTTACATTAATATAATTGATTCTATCTTTTTCCCTAATTACCTCTCTCACATTCTTCTATATTCAACTCTTTTCCTTTCTATCTCAATCTTTTCCTAATTTTTATCAAATTCGTAAAAATTTGAACCTAATCCAATTAAGTTAGTAATAAGTGATATTAGAGCAGGTCCACTATAAATAATGGACGGGAAATTCCATAAGCTCGAAGAGAAAGTTCTTTGCTCTATTTGGAGATGTGGTCGAGAACAAACAACATGCCCATGTTGTACATAAAAAGATGGTTGTTACACTTTAATTAGTAAAGGATAGACCTATTCTAGGAGAAGAAATT
Source organism: Hypericum perforatum (assembly GCA_012979155.1). Classification (NCBI taxonomy): domain Eukaryota; kingdom Viridiplantae; phylum Streptophyta; class Magnoliopsida; order Malpighiales; family Hypericaceae; genus Hypericum; species Hypericum perforatum. Next base: position 188,361 of record SOPF01026950.1, read on the forward strand.
CATAGAGTATACTTACTTACCTAGGCAGTTCAAATAAATCAAAGATGCACTAAGATCAATCAACAGAAAGATAATTGCAAGAAAAGATACTTCAACTCCAATTTGGAGAACTTCTCACATGGCTCAACATGCTTGGGATTCTTTCATTCATTAGATATTAATAGTTGACCAAAAGATGCCCCAGATACAACGAATATGTCCTTATCATTCCCTAAAATTGTCACCAATCTTTGACGGATAGAATTGGCTAAAATATAGAGCATAAAGGACTGCAAATTAGCCAAAAATAGAAAAGTTATATGTATCCATACCCCTCTACAAAAATTAAATATTCAAGATGGGTATCTTATAAAATAATACTAGAAGAATTACTTCTTTGGTCATGATTAACTTAAACAAGGCAAGCCCTGATTGATTTCTCCTCTGTGTTGGTCGCCAGGTCGCCTCGCACGCGCTTCCTCCCTCTAGAAATTGATGCCATTTCTTTCTATCTATGTGACTTTCAAATGTTATAGATACTCTTTAAGGGTGGTCCTATAAACCAAGATGTGATCAGAAAATATGAGTACAAACTTCCTTAAGAATAGTTGACGGTATCATTCATAGTACTCTGAAAAGTACCAGACGTATTGGTTAATCCAAAAAGTATCACCATGAATTTGTAATGGTCTTCATGAGTCCTCAAAGTAGTCTTATATACATCTAGAGAGTTCATCTTGATCTAATAATATTCTGATCTTATATCAATCTTTGAAAACAATATTTCTTTTTTCCGACTCATCTAGAAGCTCCTCTATCATTGAAATGTGGTATTTATATTTTGTGGTAATATTGTTGAGTGCTATGTAATCTATATAGATGTAGTGTCATGAGCTGAGACTGGATGTCACACTATTGTTGTACCCATGGCTTCATCCATGGCTCGACCAGCTCTAGCAGCCACCTATTATTGTACCTCATCCAACTTGTAGTTCATCTTCTTGAGCAAGGCACCAATCTCCTCATTTCTCATGTTGTCAAAAATTATGAGGCCCTGATACCACATGTTATATTATAATTAGTAAGGGATAAACCTATTCTAGGAGAAAATTGTAGAATATACTGACCTAGGTAGCTTAAATAAATCAAGGATGTACTAAGATTAATTAGAAGAAAGATAGAATTAAGAAGAGATACTTTAACTCTAATTTAGGGAACTTACAATATAGCTCAAATATAGAGCTATATAGGATTCTTCCATTCATTAGATATTTATAATTGGTCAAAAGATGCCTCATGTAAAAGGAATATACCCTCAACATTTTCTAAAGTTGTCATCTACCTTGGACTAATCTAATTGACTAAAATATAGAGCCACAAGAACTGCAAAATCAGCCAAAAATAAAAAGTTGTAGGTATTTGTACCCCTTTACAATAAATTAAACATAAGAGATAGATATTTTATAAAATGGTCATCAAAAAATTACTTTTTTGGTCCTAACTAACTTAAATGTGGCTAGCCTTAATTAGCTTCTTCTTCACATTGTTCACTAGCCACCTCGCATGTGCTTTATCCTTGCAGAAAACAATATGGTTTCTTCCTCTTTATATGACATTTTAAAGTTTGCCCGTGACCCTCCAATGCCCAAATATCCACATCATCCATTGTGCCCTGCCTCATCTGAATTTGTATTTGTCTCTTTAGTTTTGCTTTGACCATTAGTCAGCTAGCCAACGATCATCCCCAAATTTGCCCCCAAATTGCTAGGATTCATTTGTGACAATCTTTTTTTTCATTCTTCCCTAATTTGATTGGGATAAAATTGAGCTCCAAGGTAAGTTCCTCTTCTTCCTTCCTTTCAATCAAACTAGCCTGGACCTCTGCATAATAATGGCATACCTATTTTAGCCTGACAAGCTATGTTGGAGTCAATATTTTGAGTCATCATTATGGTCAGTGCACAAAATTTGTGTGTTAGAGCAAGAACTAGTGTTCTTGGGTCAAAGTGAAGGCTATGAACTGCTCGAGATCTCAAGAATGTACACATACCACCATTTAGGTTTATCACCCTCCTTTGTGGTTGTTAATCCTCTTTTACCTGGGTTTGATTGCTATTATTAGACTAAGAAGTGTGAATAGTATTTTGCAATTAATAGTACCTTTGATGGTGCAAAGATATTTATTGCTACATTTTTCTTGGATGAGAGAGCGAACAAATGGTTCAGGATATGAGTTGATGAATATAAGATAGAAAATTGTGTAATTTTTTAGAAGATTCACGTACATAATTTGGTAGCAATAGATGCAGGTCATTGGTAAAGGGTCTAACCATCTAAAGTAGGTTGGTAGTGAGGAGGAGTATGCACATAGTTTTTAAGAGCTTAAGAAGATGATGTCATAGATAAACTCTTGTTTTACTGAAAATGATTACATGCCAAATATACATATCAAACCCTTTATACAAACTCATTCCTTAGAGAGCTTAGCGATGATAAAACCCTTTATACAAGCTCATTCCTTAGAGGGGCTTGATGAAGCTTATGAGGGGGCCATAATATACGAAGCAATTTAGGAAGATTTTGGCTCAAAGAAGTATGAGATGTTGATGAGTGCATCTTTTAAAACTATTAATGATAATAAGAGCCAAGAAGAAATTGTTTTAGGATATAGGGTAGGTGGTGATTTTGATAAAGAGAATGACATTGATGTTGTTTCATGTGGTGGTGAGACCCAAGAAGAATTGGTTCTAGGATATAATATTGGCGGTGATTTTAATAAAGAGAAAGATATTGTTGCTGAAGGAAGTAAAGATAAAGTTGACCAAGTCCATGAAATTTTAGTTCATGATGATTAGGATCTAGATGGAGATGAATTACGAAAGGTGGAAATTGTTAGTTTAGACATAAGTGAGACTGGATACGTGATTGAAAGTGGAAGAAGTTTTGAAATGTGTTCTTCTTTAGAAGGATGTGTTTCAGATTATATGACTACTATTGAAATAAACTCAGAGATGATGTTATCTAGTTCATTTGATTTATGTGAGTTGATTATTAGATTGTATTGGTTTTGGTAAGAAAGAGGAAGTTGTTGATTTTGACGAAGTAGGTGAATCGTATGTTAAAGTGAGAATAAAGATTGATGACTCAGTCTAGAATAGAGCACCAACTATTACAGTTTTTGATTGTGATGTTCTTAACCTTGGCCTTCATAGTGTTATAAGTGCTTAAAATTTAGTCCCACTTAGAAACGAGAAGGATGAAGTGTTTGGAATAATAGTTTTTTACTCGAGAATGGAATTGTTGCTAAATTTTGGGTCATAAAAATTGATTCTATCCCTGATAAAAGTGTAGAATTAAAATGTTTGTGTACTGATTATGATTCCGAGTTATTGTCTGCCTAAGCATTTAGATTATTGAGTTTGAGTGATCTTGAATTGTATTTAGCTGAACCCCGCTATACCCCCCCAACAGTTGTTAGGAGACCAACAATCTGTAGGGATCGAAACCTCAAATCTCGCTATACCCCTAGTAGTCACTAGGGGCTAGCTGTCGGTGGGGCTCAAAGCCCTCAACTACTGCATGTCCAAAATTTTAGGAGCGGTTCCTCATGTCCTATCCTACAAAGTTAAAAGATGATATCTTTTTCAAGGGTGACACTATAGACATTTCCCTAGAAACCCACAAACTTAGGGAAATTTAGACCAGTGATCCTAAAATAGAAAAAATATAATGAGGGTAGTATAGAATGTAATTCTAAGTTAATGTTGTTAGCTTGACAATCACAGAGTCTTACAGAGCTACGTGATCTTCAAGTTCTGCTTATGATTCTTGCAAATCGATACAATCACTTAGATATACTTACAAGAACTATTTGTTGGCCTTGAATTCTTCCTATGTGTCATTGTGGAAAATATGGATTATGTCATGGTGAGCTATTGCGACTATGATGTACAGGCCCAACCATATAGACTTGAGTTTTCACAAAAACAACTTGAGGTACAAGATGTAGAGTAATACTTGTTGACCCACTAAAAACTCATGGCAAAGAATCTTCTTGTCATGCCATTTTTTGATCTTTTCCTTATAGAGCCGTGCATTCTCGTAAGTATCCAATTGAAACTCGTCAATTTCTTAAACTATAATAGCTGCTTCTTGCCAACTTTGTCGAGATTGAGATTCAACCAGTGAAGAGCCTAATAAGCCTTATGCTCAAGCTCTACTGGAAGGTGATATGCCTTCCCAGAGATTAATTAATATGGAACATCCCAATCGGAGTTTTGTATCCATTCATGTATGCCAATAATGCATCATCCAGCTTACTAGACTAGTCTTTTCTAGAGGGATTCATAGTGACCTCTAGGATTCTCTTGATTTCTGACATAGGGCTTCACAATATATGCATGCTTGCATGGGATCACTCAGCTCGTCCAAATAAGCTTGTTGTGATGTCCATTGATGCTTGTAATTGATTCGTAATCCTCATTATAGTTAGTAGTTGAATAAGGCAAGAAATGAATGCCATAATATGGAGGTTAAAGAGGTCTAACAATTATAAAAGAAAGGGGAACTATTTGCCCTTTGAATGTGCCATATAACTCGCCTCTAATTTATATTCCTATGAAAAATTAATACAGGTTGATTGAAGTTAGTTTCCAACTTGGCTATATATTCCTCATTCCATGACTCAACAACATGCTTGACAACCTCAATGGCTCTACTATCTTTTCTAAGGTTGATCTTTAGAGTGGCTTCCATCAAATCCAGATTTTCCTTAGAGACGAGTGAAAAACAACATTCAAAATATGAGATGGCCTTTATAAGTAGCTTATGATGCCGTTCGGGCTGACCAACACTCTGAGTATGTTCATGAGGTTGATACATCATGTAATGAAGGTCTTCCTTGACAAGTTCGTAGTGGTTTCCTTTGATGTCATCCTCGTGTATAGCCAAACTAAGTCAGATCACTTGCACCATTTAAGAGAAGTCTTCCAAGCCTTGGCGTGAACATAAATTGTTGGTCAATTTAAAGAAGTGCATATTTTGGAAAACGAAGTTGTTCTTCCTTGGATTTGTAGTTGGAAGAGAGGGAATCCAAGTTGATGAGAAAAAAATTAAGGCAATTCATGAATGGCCAACTCCGACCAATGCAAGCCAAGTTCAAAGCTTTTTGGGTCTTGCCTCATTTTATAGAAGGTTTATCAAGGGATTTAGTATGATAATCACGCCCATGACATCATTATTGAAATCTCCTTTGTTTGGAATAAAGAAGTTGTGAGCTCATTTAACCAACTGAAAGAAAAATTAAGCTCCACACCGGTGCTTACATTGCCAGACTTTAGCAAGCTCCTATAAGCAGATGTGGATTCCTCTGGAGTGGGAAAGAAATTGGGAGCATTGCCAGGCCTATGAAAAGGAGTTTATGCCCTCTTCTATGCACTATAGACTTGGGAGCATTACCTCATTAGTAAGGAATTTGTACTCTTCTCAGATCATAGAGCACTTAAATTCCTACATGATCAATCTAAGTTTGCCAATCACATGCACATACGTTGGTCGACCTACTTACAAAAGTTCCCATTTAAAGTCATGCACAAGTGGAGCACAAAATGTAGTTGTAGATGCACTTAGTCAGAGAGTTGCATTATTAACTGAGTTGAGAGCTAGTGTGACCTTATTTGATGGCCTGTGAGAATTGTATGATGAGGGTGCTGATTTTGGACAAATTTGAAAGAGTTACAAGGAAGGAAAGGGGCACAAAGAATTTTACACACATGATGGGCTCTTGATGAAGGAAAACCAATCGTGTATCCCCAATACTTCTCTATGAGAGCTTCTAGTGTGGGAGCTATATGAAGGTGTCCTCGCAGCCCATCTTGGTCAAGGTAAGACTCTAGCATCCTTGTCTGATTGATTCTTTTGGCCAAAAATGAGGAAAGATATGGCTAGGATCATGCAGCACTATTGAGTGTGCCAGGAAACAAAGGGAGGCACAAGTAATTTAGGCTTGTACATACCCTAGCTAATTCTACAAGCAATTTGGGAGGACTTGAGCATGGATTTTATTATTGGCTTACCTCGTATCCCTCGTGGTGTTGATTCCATTTTTGTTATGGTTGACAGGCTTTCTAAATTGGTGCACTTTATTCTGTGCAAGAAGACATCAGATGTGCATGGAGTGGCACACTTGTTCTTCCAAGAAATGGTCAACTTACATAGAGTTCCAAGAATCATCACATTAGATTGAGACGTGAAATTTTTAGCAAGTTTTTGGAAAACCTTTTGGTTATTATTTGATGCTACACTGAAGTACAAAGGTACTGGGACTTAGCTCTTCTGATCACAAACTTAGCTCTTCTGATCATAGAATTTGCTGAGCATGTTCAAGAAGTACTAGAAGCGATAAAGAAAAGACTTGCTACTACGTACGCAAAGGAAAAGTCAAGAGGTGATGAACACTGAAGAGGTCAATTCTTTTAGCCAGGAGAGAAAGTGATGGTCTACTGCAAAGAGCGCATGTCCACTCACCTAAGAGGAAAGTTACAATCATAAAAGTTTGGCCCCTACAAGGTTCTATGATGCATCAGTAATAACACGTATGCTATCGACCTTCCCAAAGAGTGTGGCGTGTCTAAGATGTTCAATGTCTCTAATTTAACCTAGTATCATGATGCATTCCCTCGTCCTTGTAAGCTGGCAGCTTGGGACAAGCTTATCTCCAAGGATGGGAAGATGAGGTAGGGCATCATAACGTATGCATGCTTGCACAGGATCACTTGGCTTGTCCAAATAAGCTTGTTGTGATGTCCATTAATGTTTGTAATTGATCTGTACTCCTCATTATAGTCAGTAGCTGAATAAGGCAAGAAATGAATGCCATAATATGGAGGTTAAAGATGTGTAACAGTCATAGAATTGTTCACCCTTTGAATGCGCCATATAACTCGCCTCCTATTTATATTACTATAAAAAATTAATACAGGATAATTGAAGTTATTTTCCAAAAATATGAAAGCAAGTATGTAACTTAGTGGTTAGGTTTGTGTTTATTTGTTTTGCCTTAGCTACCGATCTTGCTAAAGAACAAGCTCATCTCTTGCAATAAAAGTTGTGCAAGTTGAGAGTCTATCTTTCTTTCGATCTAAACCACGTTTCTTGCTACGTCAATTTCCCAATTGGAAACTTTGACATGTCTACTAGTCTGGAGATGATAGGTAGTCCCAATTTTGTGCTTGACTCCATACTTAGCTAATGCATTCCCAAGACAATTATTACGGAAGTACTTACCTCCATTGCTAATAAGAATCTTGAGAGTTCTGAAATGACTAAAGATGTTCTTGTATAAGAACTTAGTGACCACCTTTACATTGTTGGTTGATAGTACTACTACCTTTACCCATTTAGAAACATAGTCAATTACCGAGGGGGATGTATAGGTCGAATGGCACAAAAGATTTCATGAAGTCTATGCCCCAATCATCAAAGATCTTGACCTCAAGAACTACATTCTATAACATCTCATGGCGATAAGAGATGTTACCTGTTCTTTGGCATTAATTATACTGTTTCATGAACTCAATAGCATCCTTGAATAGAGAGGGTCAGTAAAGTGCCCCCATATTGGGAGTTGTGACAATGATGGAGAATTAACTCTTACTCTTTTTATGGCACACATCTTCACAATAATTGATCTTTCCTTTGTTTGAAAGGTAGGGATCATCAAATACGTAGAACTTGACATCATGTAGGAATCTCTTTTTCTGCTCGAAGGAAATGTTTAGTTGTAGGATGTTGCTCACAAGATAGTTAAAAAAGTTTGCATACCACAAAATTGACACCACATCCAGCATATATAGTTGTTCATCAGGAAAAAAGTTATTTATCAGAGATAGGAATGTTGTTGATGGGTTCTCAAGGTTTGATATATGATCCGCAACTTGATTTTCTATGCTCTTACGATCACACACCTTTATGTCAAAATTTTTAAGAAGAAGGATCCACCTTATGAGTCTTGATTTTGCATCCTTTTTATTGACCAAATAATAGATGGTCGCATCATGAGTGTAGACAATCACTTTGCTTCTAAGTAGATAGACTTGGAATATATCAAGAGCAAAAAACCATATATTTGAACATCATTTAGAGTGCAACTTGCATAATAGATAGCTTGGAATCCCATGGTATTCCTTTGGTTAAGGAGAGCTCAAATTGCATAGTCACTTGCATCATACATGATTTTAAATAGTAGCTTTTAATTGGGTGACATAATGATTGGTACAGATATAAGTGCATGTTTCAAGGTTTGGAATGCAAACTTGTATTCCTCATCATATATGAATGTAGTATCTTTCTCAAGTCGCTTACACAGAGGCTTGGTAATCTTAGAAAAGTCTTTAATGAATTACTGATAGAATCCAGTGTGGTCTAGGAAGCTCTAAATACATTTGACTGATAATAAAGGTGAGAGTTTGTCAATACCTCTAATTTTTCTTTATTAACTGCCAACCCTCGCTTGAAATCTTATGGCCTAGCATCATCCCTTCAATGATCATGAAGTTGAACTTCTTCTAATTAAGGACCAAGTTGGTCTCCTTGCAATGATGAAGTACATGTCCCAGATGTTGTATAGAGTCCTCATACGAGTCTCCAAATACTAAAAATTCATCCATAAAAAGTTCAATTTGGTGCTCGACCATATCAGAGAAGATTACTATCATACACAATTGAAAGTGGCTGGTACATTGCAAGAGACTAAAGAAAATTATGTAGAAGACAAAAGTACCATATAGGTAGGTAAAAGTTATATTTTCTTGGTCTTCTGGTGCAATTGGTATTTGAAGATAATCAAAATCTATCCAATATCTGGTCAATGAAGGGTAGTGGAAAGAGATTTTTTAAGTAGCTTTGTTCAACTTTCTAAAGTCAATCCAGACTCTATAGTAGACTACCATCTTTGTAGGGATAAACTCATTATTCTCATTAGGGACAACTATAATTCCCCTTTTTTGGTACGCACTGGATTAGGCTTACCTACTTAGAATCTAAAATCGTGTAGATTATGCCTACATTCAACCACTTGATTATTTCTTTCCTTACTACCTCCTTCAGCTTTGGGTTAAGTCTGTGTTGAGCCTTCACTGATGGGGTAAAATCTTCCTCTAAGATGATCTTATGCTGACAAAGGGAGGGACTGATACCCTTGACATCACCAAATGTCCATCCTATAGCCTATTTATATTCTCTAGTCACCTTTAGTAGTTGTTCTTCTTGATCATAATTAAGAGTGGTAGAGATAATGATCGGCAACTTACATTCACATAAGTAGGCATACTTTAAATGACTTGGTAGTGATTTAAACTCCGACTCTGGGGTGTGATGATGGATGCTTGTAGCTTTGACCTTGGTGTCTCATCTAGTGAAAGTGACTCAACTATATGCACCCACATTACTTCCTCTCTGATTTTTAGCTCATCCAACTCAATTTCAATCTCTTGTACTATCTTTGGTTAGTTCTCGGGATGTGCCTCTATAATATGCTTAACTACCGATTTGTCAATGATATTAATCAATAGTCATCTTTTGTGGTAGGGTATTTAGCTGCCTAGAATATGTTAAAAACAACATCTTTATCACAAACCTTGAATTACACCTCCCCTTTTTCCATATCAATATTGGTTTTTCCAGTAGCTAAGAATGGGTACCAAAGGAAGAGAGGGGCATCTCGATCTTCTTCTATTTTTATAACAATAAAGTCGACCAAAAAGATCAAATTGTCAATTTATAAAAGCACATTCTCAGTTATCCCCTTTAGTCTAGCTACTAACTGCTCTACGTATTGAAGAACTATCAATGTTGACTTCATGTCTCGTAACCCAAGCTTTCAAAATATAGAGAAGGGCATTAAGTTGATGCTAGACCCAAGATCGATGAGTGCCTTTGTCACGACCCATAACCTTTGGTCATGACCGGTGCAAGGATTCAACTAAAACTAATATCAATCAAATCCCTACAAGCCTAAAAAACGTAAACCTGAACATAGCATACCTATACAACAAAATTCATCACACTCCCAAACCTCACAACTATACAACAATCTACATCATCAACTATATCAAACATACCACAATTCCAAAATCTACAACATCCACCACTTCATATACACTAAAACTCCAAAATATACAAACAAGACATCTTCGTAGGCCTAACCTCACAAGCAAGCTCCCATGACTCTACAGCACTACAAGATCACCAATTAAGGATCTGAAAAATAAATAAGAAGGAATGGTGAGACAAGCTCAGTGAGTAGATAATAAGTACCATGAGGTTAACGAAGATCAACGGTTTAAATATAGTGTTATATTAATCATATTACATCATAGTTTCATATGGTCATAACATATGTAATATAGAACATAAGAGGTACGAGTCGAGCATTAAGTCACAACATAAGGCATAAATGCTACACAAGCATAAATGTAACATAAACATAAGTCATATGCGCATAGTTGCTCCTAAAGAGCAGGACACATGGCATATGCCCCAAATGCTTAATGCAAACCACATGCGGTCCCAAAGACCTCATAAACATAACGTGAACATCATACAAGGCTCATAACGATATATATCAAGGAATGAGTTCATCGCAACAAAGGTCTTTCAACGAAATGGGTTCAACGATGGCGTATCAACAAAATTGTTCAAAGGAAGTTAAGGAAATACTTATTCACTTTCTATTATCCACTCACCTTAACCTCCTCCAAGTACGAAATCATAATTCTCTGTAAGTGAATCGGCTCGTTGGTCCACTTCCTTTCCTAAGAACAAATAAATACTACATAACCATACTATAAATAAAGAACCATAAACATGCTGAAAAGAGTTCATGGCAGCCCTTACACATGCCAAGTTCTCACTTAAAACTAATCAACTAACTCACTTTCAACGATTCCAACAATACATCTAAACTACTCCATCGACAAGCTTACATAATCAACCACTCTTACTTTAACATCATCTACAACTCACGAAATCACCAACACAAGACTCCTCTATTTATCCTTCATCATATCATATCCAAAAATCAACTCCGCAATCAACACAACCAAATCACAAAGTCGTTTCCCTTTAACCTACTCAAATCCAAGAGCTCAGCAACTCGGCCAGAATAAAATGGACCTCCTGGATTCATTACTTCACCAAATCAACAAAGAAAATATACTATAGAATAGTGTTTCTGTCCTCTACAACTTCTTAGACATCCACAAAGTCTAATTCTCTAAGCTTAAGATCACTTACCAAGAGGTTCTATCTCGACCTACTTGTTTGTTCTTCTTTCTCCTCCTAGCTTCTTTCTCTTTCTTATTTTTGGTTTTGAGTGTTTCTAGTTGGTTTACCTTATCCTAAGGTAAGGTTAAGGTTTTATAAAGCTCCTGGATGACTTTCCTTTATGCCTATCTCGTCCTTTAAGGTCAAAAAGGTAAAAATATTTAACTCTTCTTGATTGGCTGCCTATTCCTCGTCCAGTCACAATCCAACAAATTCAAGCTCAACTTGGACCTCCTTCCACTACCAATCTGAATAAATTTTTGTCTACCAAGTTGTAGATCTATGTCTTAGCTTTCTAAAACATATTTGTTTGTCCAATTTGGATCAGAAATGAGAAAGTTATGGCCATTATTCCCTAGCAGCTCAAATCTATCCACTTCCTCGAGGCTAATTTTGGAAAAACTTTAAAATGAACCAAGTGACCAAAGTGAAGGCTTGTCCAAAGGTCTTAGAACACTCTAACATGCTTAAGCATCACTTCAAAGTTGTAGCGACAATCTTTCTCATAAAAGTACTCGCCTAGTGGACCAACCAAAGCTGAAGCCGAAATGCATAAAGCACTTCTATATATTAACCTCAACTTAGTTAGTGACACTTAAAAGTTAACGTGGTAGAGGGCTTACAATTCTCCTCCCCTAAAAAGAATTTTGTCCTTGAAATTTACTTGTCCGTGTCATGAAATTGATATGGATATACTGCTGTTATCTAATTCTCTATTTTTCCACGCTTTGAAACACTTGGCCTAATATTGTCCTTCTTAAGTAGCACATTACTATCAAGAATAGATGTTGTACCTACTACCACCTTCGGATTAACTTGAGCATCATCTTGCATCATGGCAAAGTGTCGAGCCTGAGTACGTGGATGATTAGACTAGCTTCCATCTTCAATCATACTTCTTTTTTCTTTGTTCAATTGCGATACCTCTTGTGTCTTAGTTCCACCAACTTCTACATTAGAAGGCATGGTTGAAGCCTCAAACCGTCTACCTTGTTGCAAAGTCTGTGGACAATCTCTAACCATATGCCACTTCTATCCATAATGATAACAAACTCCTTTTCCCTTTAGGCATTCACCTAAATGATGCTTATCACAGTTGCGACATAAAGGGTAATCCATCTGATTGCTTCTACTTGGTCCCCTCTAATTAACTTCTCCGAACTCTCATTAGGCTTTCCCTGATTACCATATATCAATATTCTATTACTGCTCCATTGGTTGTATCGCTTTCTACTCTCTTATCTTTGTTGTTCTATTTTCCATTTAGCTTTACTCTGCTCCACTTGTAGCACTGCTTCCACAATCAGCCCATATTCTTTATACATCGAACCCACTATAGTGGACCTGATATTCTCACATAAGCCTTGCTCAAACCTCTTGCACTTATCTGCTTCATTCTTCACCATCTCAAGAGCAAAACGCGATAGCTCAACAAACTTTGATTCATACTCAGCTACACTCATCCCACCTTGTACTAGTTTAGTAAACTTAATCACCCTTGCATCTCGGAAAGTCTATGGCAAATAATAATCTTCAAACTCTTTCTTCAGCACTTCCCACGATATCGGGACTGAATCAGTGTATTTACGCTAAATAGATTCCCACCAATAGCTAGCATTTTCTTGATAAAGAGACTAAATGCAAGCTATCTTCTCTTGACCCGTACACTTTAGCAAATTTAGTATCTTTTCTGTCTTCCTCAACCAAGTCTCAGCCTCAAGTGGAGTTACCTTACCATAGAAGTATGAGACTCCTAGTTGATGCATGCAAATTTATGGATGGTCCTTCCTTGTCATCGATGAAACTGCCCTCGATAACATCGTAATCGTAGCATGCGTAGGAGATGATGCCGAAGCTGAAGTAGTATGAACTACTGGTGGAGGAATTACATCAGAAGGAATATCAGAAGTAGGTGAATCTTGCTGAGGTGTCCTATGGGCCCCTAAAGAATTTTCCTTATTCTTATGAGTATGTTTAGACATCGTCAAACCTATATAGATAGATAACTAGAGTCAATCCAACAAATCCTCAGATGGCATACTTCAACATTCATATAACAAACCTATCCAAAGACTATGCTCATCTACCCCCATATCTTCCACTCAACCTATCCATGTTCGATCCATGCTCACCGCACCAAAATTGTCAAGACCCATAACCTATTGATCATGACCGATGCAAGGATTCGACTAAAACTAACATCAATCGAATCCTTGCAAGCCTCATAAATGTAAACCTGAACATAGCATACTTATACAACAAAATTCATCACACTCGCAAACCTCACAACTATAAAACAATCTACATCATCAACTATATCAAACATACCACAATTCCAAAATCTACAACATCCACCACCTCATATACACTAAAACTCCAAAATATACAAACGAGATATCTTCGTAGGCCCGACCTCAAAAGCAAGCTCCTGTGACTCTACAAAAGCACTACAAGATCACCAACTAAGGATCTGGAAAATAAATAAGAAGGAATGGTGAGACAAGCTCAGTGAGTAGATAATAAGTACCATGAGGTTAACAAAGGTCAATGGTTTAAAATAGTGTTATATTAATCATAATACATCATAGTTTCATATGGTCATGACATACATAATATAGAACATAAGAGGTACGAGCTGAGCATTACGTCACAACATAAGGCATAAATGCTACACAAGCATAAATGAAACATAAACATAAGTTATATGCGCATAGACACTCCTAAAGAGTAGGACACTTGGCATACGCCCTAAAGGCTTAATGCATACAACATGCGGTCCCATAGACCTCATAAACATAATGTGAATATCATACAAGGCTCATAACCATATGGAATAATAATAATGAATATTCTGAATTATATCAAGGAATGAGTTCATCGCAACAAAGGTCTTTCAACGAAATGGGTTCAACGATGGCGTATCAACAAAATTGTTCAAAGGAAGTCAAGGAAATACTTATTCACTTTCCAGTTTTAAAATAACAAGAAATATAGATAGCAAATGAAAATAATGTTTTTGTGAACCTATTATCCACTCACCTTAACCTCCTCCAAGTACGAAATCCTAATTCTCCGTAAGCGAATTGGCTTGTTGGTCCACTTCCTTTCCTAAGAACAAATAAATACTACATAACCATACTATAAACCAAGAACCATAGACATGCTGAAAAGAGTTCTTGCCAGCTCTTACACATGCTATGTTCTCACTTAAAACTAATCAATTAACTCACTTTCAACGATTTCAACAATACATCTAAACTACTCCATCAACAAGCTTACATAATCAACCACTCTTACTTTAACACCATCTACAACCCACGAAATCACCAAAACAGGATTTCTCTATTTGTCCTTCATCATATCATATCCAAAAATCAACTCCATAGTCAACACAACCATCTCACAAAGTCATTTCCCTTCAACCTACTCAAATTCGAGAGCTCAGCAACTTAGCCAGAATAAAATGGACCTCCTGGATTCATTACTTCACCAAATCAACAAAACAATATACTACGGAATAAAATTTTCTGTCCTCTACAACTTCATAGACATCTACAAAGTCTAATTCTGAGCTTAAGATCATTTATCGAGAGGTTCTATCTCAATCTGATTAGTTGTTCTTCTTTCTCCTCCTAGCTTCTTTCTCTTTCTTATTTTTGGTTCTGAGTGTTTCTAGTCGGTTAACCTTATCATAAGGTAAGGTTAGGGTCTTATAAAGCTCCTGGATGACTTTCCTTCATGCCTATCTCGTCCCTTAAGGTCAAAAAGGTAAAAACATTTAACTCTTCCTGATTGGCTGCCTATTCCTCGTCCAGTCATGATCCAGCATCTTCAAGCTTAATTTTGACCTCCTTCCACTACCAATATGAATAAACTTTTGTCAACCAAGTTGTAGGTCTATGTCTTAGCTTTCTAAAACATATTCACTTGTCCAATTTGGATCAAAAACCATTATTCCAAGTAGCTCAAATCTATCCACTTACCCAAGGCTAATTTTGGAAAAACTTAAAATTGAACTAAGTGACCAAATGGAAGACTTGTCTAAAGATCTTAGAACACTCTAACATGCTTAAGCATCACTCTAAAGTTGTAGCAACAATCTTTCTCATTAAAGTACTCGCCTATTGGACTAACCAACGCTGAAGCTAAAATGCGTAAAGCACTTCTATATATTAACCTTAACTTAGTTTGTGACACTTAAAAGTTAACGTGGTAGAGGGCTTATAGCTTTCTTGAATGTTTGATCTCTAATAGTGCAAAGAATGATGAAACTACATGGATTTTTTATCAACTAGGGTAGATCCTAACTCAAAATTGCATTACAACCCCTAGTTAGTAGGATAACTTCAAAATCATCAATGCTCTTATTCTTTGTAATGAACTCCTTGATCCTCTTTCTGAGCCATTTTTTCAAAAATATCAAGGAGTGGCAAATTGATGTGAAGGTTCTTGAATAGTTCGAGGAATGTTTGGTAGCTAAGATGAGATGCTTGCTTCTGTTGCCTTTGGGAAAAGACGGTGAAGGATATTTCTTTTTTGCATTATTTTAGTATATTCCTGGGTGGGCTTGTCTTTCTCCACTGCTTTAGGAATCATCTTGAGCTCTTCTTCCTCCTTCTTTACCTTCTTTATTAGAGGTTTCACTACTGGGGTAACTGTATTCTTTCTTAAGTCTAGTCCAATCTGAGTTGTGAATTACTTACAATGCTCTTGCTTGGTAGGAGGAGCCATAGTGTTGCTCAAAATTGTCCCCAACTATCTCGTGTTTAGTTAGGCTACTAATTAGCCAATCTGAACTTCTAAATTCCTAATCGTGGTTTCATGACTCAGAACTTGCTTTCTCAACTCCTTCTCGCTCTAGCGATCGTGTTGGGGTGGTTTTTGATATTGCCATTTTTGTTGATATGGGTGGAATTCCTTTGGCAGAAACCTTGAGCATTGCCACCCCTAACAGAGATTTTTGTTGTTGAGGTGCTTGCTGACCTGCATTTTTTCTTTAAGAAAAATTGGGGTAATTTCTCCAACTAGGATTGTAAGTAATAGAATATGGATCATGATTAGGCATATTATTCCTACTTTCATTATCTAAATAATTAATAGATTCAGCAATGAGAGAATAGCTATTAGTCCCATGTAGGCTAGTGCATTATTTAAATACAGACTGGACCACTTATGTGAGAGTAGCCACTTGTGCTTGGAGGGTAGTGATCTAGTCATTGTCTTGCACACTGCAATCTTCTACATTTTTGATCTCTCTCCCTACTTATGGTCGTTTGTTGCCATGACTTTGATGATTCGTAGTTTGTTAGCTTCTAACTTTTCAGTCAATGTTCCTATAGCTGCTATATCTAAATTGACTCAAATTTGTGGTTCGTATCTTTTATAGAATATTTGAATGAGCATCTATTGAGAAATCTGATGGTGCACATAATCATGGAGCAGGGCTTTGTAGTGATACCTGGCCTTCATCTAATGATTTGTCACTCAACTGCTTAAAATGAGAAATTTTGTTGTGCAATTGAGTGGTCTTACCCGATGGGTAATAATTCTCTAGGAACTTATTTGCTAGCTCATCACATTTGGTAAAGGTGCCTCTAGGAAACAATCCATCCACTCTCTAGCATCATCTTTTAAGCTGTGCATCAACAATCTTAATTTGATGGCATCTAGTAAAACACCATTTTATTTGACTATTGAGTAATGGTTTTCGAATATTTTGATATGCTTTGCAGGTGAGCCCCTAAATTGATCTTTGCGAACCATCAAAATAAGGCTAGTCTTGATCTCAAAATTGTTAGCTTCGACTATAGGGTACTCAATGCTCGACTTGAGGTCAACCAATCTGGGGTGTGTTTGCCTCCTCATGTTGTTAACTAGAATGTTGTTTACCTGTCGATCTTCCATCTTGTTCTTGTGTTATTCCTTCTTCTTAAATAGAAAATTTGTTCAATCTCTAGATTGTACTCAAGAAGGGGTTGGTTGTCCCGATAGGTATGTGGCATACATCTCTTGCAATTCTTATTGCACTATAAAACTCAACAAAGAGGATCAAGTGTAGTGATGTTGTTCCCCCCTAAGACGAGAGGGTCTGCTCTTATCCTTAAGTTTTCTGCTGTTTTTCTAAACGATAGGTCGTCTGTCTGGACGACCTGGCGTATGCCAACAATTCCTGGCGTGTGCCAGGTTTAACGATTTAGAAGAGTTGGAGTACGCCAACTCTTCTGGCATGAGAATTTTTGCCTCGGATGGCCAAAGTTGGCGTACGCCACCTATTTCTGGCGTGCGCCAACACAGTAGTTTCTTTTTAGCAGAGTTGCACAAATGAGTAAGTAAGGGAAAATCGTCCCACAAGGACCGAGTTTAAAGCTTCAACTTGGTTTAGTAACTTGTCTAAGATCAATTTATGAAGTGGTTTGATGGAAACTCTCGTTCTAAGTTGGTTTACTAATCTAACAAATTATGAACTTAGTTACTTGAAGGTTTGGTTTTCTAACATATTTTTAACAACTTAATAGGCACAAATGAGTAAGGTGAACTTAAAAACACAATAATCATCGAATTCAGAAGGTTTACTAAGTACATAACATGGTCCTAGTGTTTTGAAATCAACCAAACTTCACTCTCGTGCTAGAATGGCCTAAATTGCTTCTTTACCATGCTTAGAATGATAAGATGTTCTCTTGACCCCAAAAACCAACTAAGCACAGCAAAGAACCAACTATATGCATCACTTTATGGACAATAAATCACTGAGTAAGAGTATTAGCAGCTCAAACCAGCAACTTATCTAACTAACCTTTCCATTTAAACTATCTCCTCTCGATTTCAAGTTTAAACTAACTTCTAACCTTGGTGATCAAGCAAGTTTAGCATGGCATTAAGTTCGTTAGTTTGACATGTTCATCATGTTTTTCACCCTCTAAACTGAGACTAAGTAGTGGCTTTTAAGCCACCAAACTCAAAGATCAACTACTCACACATGCTTGCAAAGAACAATATACACATAAATATGAACATACTTAGCATTAATTAACAAAATGAAGAGTTTAAGTGAAGAAAGCTTTACAAGATTGAAACCAGCTTTCTTCCTCACGTTCTTCACTGAAAGATGGCCCAAGTTCGTGTTGCTAAATCTCTCTCTCCCTCAAACTTGTCTATTCTACACTAATGTAATTCATTAACATAAAACAAAAGTCAAAAGTCAAAACAATAATAAACTAACTTAATATCCTAACAACTATCCACACCTACATCATAATGGTTTGCCATAGTCACTAGAAGGCCAAGAAATCCCGAGTGTATGGCCCCCTCCATTATTTTCTACTCAAAGAGGCAAGTGACAGCTCTGTCATTGTCTGGTCTAGCGTATGCCAACTGTTCTTGGCATACGCCAGGTCTTCAGATGCTTGGTCGTTCGCAATCAGTCGTTCATGCTCTTGTTCATCCGTGCTCTTGGCTCTATTGGCGTGCGCCAGAAGTCATTGGTGTGCGCCAGACCTCGTGTTTCAGCCCTTCTTTGCTCAGTGATCTTGTACTCGTCCGTACCTTTGTGCCTTCGCTTGATCATACTCCACACTTCCTCTAGACTAGCTCCTAAAACACAAGAAAACACAATAAGAAACAATAAACTTAACTAAAACATAGAATAATCAAAAACTAAGACAAACATAACTAAAACTCAAATAAAACAACCTAAAATACTAAGAACAAAGTAGAAAATGGACACAACAAATGAGTGTTTTAAGCACTCATCACACCCCCACACTTGAATCTTTGCTTGTCCCCAAGCAAAACTCAAATGCGGATACAAAATAAACAAAAATCACATACACACACAAACACAAAACGAGGTAAAGACTTGGCAAGACTCGATCAAAACTTAACTTCCCTCAAAAACATCAACTTATATTAAAATCTCATCATAAACCTAGTTAGTTCATCAATTTCAAAGCACAAAACACTACAAACTAATAAGCACCTCGACACTCTATTGTTTAAGAAAGTGTTGACTCTATGTAAAAGATACTAGAAGGTTAAACTCTCAAGGATAGTAAAGTATATCACTCATATAATATGTATGGTCAACTTCCTATCACTCGCATATTTGGTCAATATCTCAAAGCATCCTACGTCCTACTAAGCGCTATCTAAAAGTCACAATGGTTGTCAATGATTGGGGTGGCTTTTTCATCAGGTTGTAATGGGGCTGAAGGTCAGGGTGAGGTAAAAATATATGGAAAGTGGCTAAACTACCCAATCTGAGGACTCAATACATGAACTAAGCAGTCTCTCGCCTAATCTAAAACATCCTCACCAAGTATAATAATCTCGCCTAATCTAAAACATCCTCACCAAGTATTATAAATGTACATTCCCCAATATCCCAATATACTAAGACCTAGAAGCTCAAGTTTTGCCTAAACTTATGCTTATTCAACTTTTCTTTCTTTTTCTTTTCTTTTTCACTTCTCTTTTCTTTTCTTTTTCTTTTCTTTTTCACTTCTCTTTTCTTTTTCACTTCTCTTTTTCACTTCTCTTTTCTTTTTCACATTATAACTCATGCACGTGTCTAGGCAAAACTCGGCTTCTCAATATGGTCATAAACTATAAAAACCCCAAAATATACCCCAAGTCAGTTTCAGATACCAACTACTCATAATACAAACATTCCCAACAAGTGCAAACTATAAGTCCTCGAATCGGATGATCAAAGGTAGGGAAGATGGTAGATAATAGGCTCAAAGTTGGCTTCCTCATCTAAGATCAATTAAAAGGCTCAGCTCAAATGGTTTAACGCAAACGGTAGTAAAGGATTTTGGCTCTAAGGCTCTAGGCTCAAATATCAAAGAATGCCCCATAATCTCACTAACTTCCATGCAACCTAGACCACGATAAGTACTAGTAGGTTACCTCAATTAATTAACACAAGTATGCACCTCATGAAAAATAGAGACTGGTGTCTCTTCCATCGGCTCAAATCCTCACAAGGTACACTCAAAAACCCTTTAGTCTAGTCTACATAGTGAAACTACTTGCCTAAACTACTTGCCTAAATCCCTAACTAAGGATTTAATTCGAGCACAAAGCCTAGGAATTGGTAGAAACCTCACACTCTATTGTTTAGGCAAGTAGTTTCACTATGTAGACTAGACTAAAGGGTTTTTGAGTGTACCTTGTGAGGATTTTAACACAAGTATAAAATTCTAACACAAGTATAAAATTCTAACACAAGTTGAAAATTTTTGAGGGGGGTCAAATTTATGAAAAATTCATGCCAAGTCTAAACCTACACGTCCTAGACACTCTAAACGTCCTAAAAAGAAAGGTTCCTTCTTGGAAGGAACCCTCCCCTACACTTAAATGATACATTGTCCTCAAGGTATCTAATACACGTAATCAAAAACACAAATATCACACAAAAACAAAAAAATACAAACATGCAAGAATTCAAAAGCAAAGATAAGCAAACAAACACACATAACAAAAAGAATCTAACACACAAAAGAGCAATAAAAAATAAAAGTAAATAAAGTAAAATAAATAAAAAGACTAAGGAAGTAGGAGCTCCCTGTCAATCTCGTGCTGGAGGCTGCGGTGGAGACTGTGGTGGAAACATGAATCCAGCACCAAAGTTTTCGGCCCATTGTCGCTTCCACGCCACTTGCTCCATCTGCTACTCTATAAATGCTTGCTGCTCAGCATAGAACATGTGTTGCTCCTCTATCTGCACTCTCTGGTGTTCCTCAATGCGAGTAGTCGATGACATCACATGTTGAAGCTGTGCACTATATCCCTATAGCTGCTCACCGTAGCCCTGCAGCTACAATAGCATTGTAGCAAACTGGTCATGAAGATCTACCTGCGAGCATGGAGACTGATGGCTGGGTCTAGCCTCGTCATGATGCTCTTCCTCCTCCTGCTCCTGCTCCTGAGGGTCAGGTGCTTGCGTTGGCGGTGGAAGGCCTAATCTGGTAAGGGTAGCTAGGACCGCCTGGCGCTCCTCCCACGGCTTGTACCGCACTATCTCCTTGCCATCTCTTGTCATCGTCTTCTTGATCAGCTTGTTGTAGTTGAGCTTGTCGATGTCAAGATCCACCGGCTCCACATACGACCCTGTATACTCTGAAAATCTCGCAGGAAAATGGTGATGTGCAATGCAAGAAATGATATGACCTAGGTGTAGATGCCTAGGTTCCCTATCGCTAATCAACGTGCAAAGTAGTCAACCACCATAGCATAAGTGCTAAACCTAACATCGTGGCGGAGGTAGTCGATGGCATATAGTTGAGATCGGAACACTTTAAACTCTTCCCATTGACCACAGAAGGTCAGAGTCATAAAGCGATGGAGGATACCTAAGTATGGTTCTCTAATCAGCGCATTAGGTGCCCTTCTCGACTCGTATCGAGCAAAACTAGTAATCTCATGCCAAGCCTGATGGGCTAAACTAGTTGGGCGAAAATCTAAAGCTCCACCACCACTTGTAAGTTCTAACAGGTCAACAAATTCATCTTCATCCATCTCAAGATCAGTGTCAAATACTCATATAGTAAATGAATGCCTATTTGCCTGAACCTGCAGAGTGCAGTAGAACTCCATCGCTAACTCCTGTCTAGCCAAAATTGTTCTATCCTTAAAGTACCCCTACCCCATCTTATCAAAAGCCTCATCCAACTCATCAGCTACCCCTAAAATTCTCATCTCATTCCAATTAATCTTAAAATGACTAACAGTAGTGAGTTGAGAAAATCTTTGATACCTCTCTCCCTCCCAATCGTTGAAGATTACGAAGGGAGCATTGTAGCAGTGGCGGATGTCTCTGGGTCGATCTGATGAAGAATTTGACCCTGATGGTGTAGGAGTCCGCGCACGCTTCCCTGTATTCCTCCTGCTAACCCAGCTAGATCCTTCAGTTCCTGACATCCTAAATCGTGTTTTAGGAGTTGGGTATTGTGTCATTCTGACCTACCTAGCATAGGCCATATATACCTAGCGTACCCCAAGTTTGTTGGTTCTCACTTTCTGGCGTACGCCACCTTTATCTGGTGTACGCCAGATCTTCATATCGGGCATAATTGGCGTGCGCCAATGACTTCTGGCATATGCCAGTCAGTGAATTTTTGGTGAAAATAGCTTTTGCCATTTACATTCTACCTATGCCAACTAATTACAAACACTTAAACTAACAAATTGATAACAACATACAAATATACATCTAAACTTTTTTTTTGTGTTTTTCTTTAATTTTTAATTTTTTTTGGCTTTTATGTATGCTGCGTTCCTGGAAAGCTTGAAAACCAGACGCCCTATTCTGATGAGTTATTCCTTTGACAGATTGTCAATTATCGTGACCTTTTTGGCACGAAGCCTAACAAGGTCATGATGTATTAGCATAGTCGCTCGATTGGCATATAGTACTATCTCTGATGCAATCACCGTCAAAGGTGAAACTTCGATATCCTCCACTCACACAGCTCCTCAATCATATACCAAGACGAACTTCCTGGTCTCACAACCCTTTCAGCATGAAACTTAACGGGGTCTTGACGCAACAAGACAGTTCTCTCGGTTTGCAAAATTGTAGTATGTTTGCTGCAAATACCGTCGTTCTCCAACTTCCCATAATTGTGATAAAACCCAAATCTCACCATCGTTCATCTGTACAAACACTTTGATGTTTCTCTTGAATGTTTCTCCAAATTCTCTCTACATCTCTCGAGTCTCAACATTTCTTTTGCTTGCTTCAGAATGACGAGACAAATGTCCATTAGGATTTTCTTTGAGATTAGTAATCTAAGCAACAATATATACTTAACACAAAACATCCTATTCTTTATCCTCTAACAGGTAAAAGAGAAACACTTTTCTTACTGATCCATCTCTTGTTGTTTCAATAGACACACCTCACAATTCCTTTCCTTGCGACTCTCCTGGCGTTACACCTAGTGGAGCCACCATTTAATTCCACGGTTCTCACTTTTGGCAAGGGGTGACTAGCATGTCGTAAGTACCGACGCTCGATTCCCAAAGTTTCTTTTGCCGTACAGAGAATAACTAGGCAATTTCTAGTGGAAGCTTATTTTTCACTAGAAAACTTACTAGTAAAATGTACTTTGAGCAAAACATTTTTTCCTCTCTTGTAATTCTGCACGTAAAAGAAAATAATATAATCCCTATTAGCGAAATAATAGAAGTAAATACTAATAAAATTAAAAATGAACCTAATAAACCTAAACATGCTAATTTAGAGTCGTCAGCTTGACTACTTTCGTGTTTATGCATTATTCAACATATTAACCAATTGCACTTTTGCAATTTTGGTTAACGATGTCTCCTCCCAGGTAGATTTTGCATCTTTGGCCATTAACTCTGAATACCTCCCCCTTGGTACTTTGTAAATCAAGTGCCCCAAAAGGGAACACTTTCATAATCGTGTAAGGTCCGCTCCATTTAGATTTGAGCTTCCCAAGGAAGAGTTTAAATCTAGAGTTAAAAAGAAGAACATGTTGACCCTCTTTAAAAACTTTTCTTATAATATGGGCATCATGTCTTTTTTTTGTCTTTTTATTGTAGAGTCTTGAGCTTTCGAATGTAAGATCTCAAATTTCTTCCAACTCATAGAGTTGGAGAATTCTTCGTTCTCCTACCTTTTTGTAATCTTAATTAAGGGTCTTGATGGCCCAGAATGCACGATCCTCAAGTTCCACAGGAAGATGGCATGCCTTGCCATAAACTATCCTGTAAGGCGACATTCCTATTGGAGTTCTGAATGCCGTTCAATATGCCCATAAGGCATTATCGAGCTTATTCGACTAATCTTTCCTCGCCGATCCAACCATTTTTTCCAAAATCTTTTTGAGCTCTCGATTCAAAAGCTCCACCTGTCTGCTTGTTTGGGGATGATAAGGTGTTGCCACCTTATGAGTTACCCCATATCTTTTAAGTAGGACTTCGAATGGTTTATTGTAGAAATGTGATCCATCATCACTGATTATTGCTCGTGGTACTCTAAATCTCGAGAAGAGTTTTTTAAGAAATAGGATAACAACTCTAGCGTCATTTTTAGATGACGCCAAAGCTTCTACCCACTTTGAAACGTAATCAACTCCAACCAAGATGTATTTATTGCTATTCAATGTGGGAAAATGTCACATAAAGTCCAACCCCCACACATCAAAGAGCTCAACCTCTAAAATACCAGATAATGGCATCTCATTTCTTTTTGATATGTTACCCGTTCTCTGGCAGCGATCACATTTTTTCACATAGGTACGTGCATCTCTAAATATGAAAGGCCAATAGAATCCGCACTCAAATACCCTTGCTGTAGTCCTTATTGCTCCATAATGACCTAAGTAAGTAATGTTGTGACATTGCTCTAAAATATTAGTTATTTCCCACTCAGCAATGCACCGTCGAAGCACCCCATATCATTACATCTCTTAAAGAGATATGGATCATCCAAAACAAACAATTTAGCATCCCTTAGGAATTTCTTCCTTTGAGGATAACTTAGGCCTGGTGGAATAATTTTTCCAACTAAAAAGTTGGCAAAATCTGCATACCAGGGGGCTTCCACTCTTCTTATTGTCATCAGAGTTTCATCAGGAAACTCTTCCTGTATCTTACCATTTTTCTCCATCCCGTCGCTTTTCTCTAACCTAGAGAGATGATCTACGACAACATTTTCAGCTCCTTTCTTATCCTTGATTGATAAATCAAATTCTTGAAGTAACAAAATCCAGCGCATCAAGCGAGGTTTAGCATCTTGCTTTGAGAATAAATACTTTAAAGCAGCATGGTCAGTATAGACTATAACTTTTGAACCTAGCAAGTATGCTCTGAATTTGTCACAAGTGTAGATGACCGCAAGTAACTCTTTTTCTGTGGTTATATAATTGAGTTGTGCTCCTGCCAATACTCTACTAGAATAGTAGATGACATGTAACTTTCCCTCTTTCTTTTGTCCAAGAACACAACCTAAAGCTAAGTCACTTGCATCACACATTAGCTCAAATGGAAGTTTCCAATCTGGCGATGAGATAACCAGAGCTGTTACTAAAGCTCTCTTTAAGGCATCAAATGCCTTCCGACAATGCTCGTCAAAATTGAAGGACACGTCCTTCACTAACAAGTTTGTGAGAGGCTTGGCAATTAGAGAGAAGTTCTTGATGAATCTTCTATAAGAGCCTGCATGACCTAGAAAGGCTCTAATTCCCTTAACTGTGGTTGGTGCAATCATCTTCTCTATCGCATCCATCTTAGCTCTATCCACTTCTATTCCAACTTTAGAAATCTTGTGCCCAAGAACTATTCCTTCGTCTACCATAAAATGGCACTTTTCCCTATTGAGTACAAGATTCTTTTCCTCACATCTTTCCAGTACCTTATCAAGATTTTCCAGACAATGATCAAATGAGTTTCCAAATACCGAGAAGTCATCCATAAAAATTTCCATAATCTTTTTGTTCATCACCCAAAAGATGGACTCCATACAACGTTGTAATGTTGCTGGTGCACAACTTAATCCAAAAGGCATTCTACGATAAGCAAAAATACCAAAGGGACAGGTGAAAGATGTCTTCTCCTGATCTCTGGGGTATATCACTATTTGGTTGTACCTTGAGTACCCATCCAAAAAGCAATAGTAAGAATAACCTGCTATTCTTTCTAACATTTGATCAATGAATGGCAAAGGGAAGTGATCCTTCTGTGTGGCATCATTCAATTTCCTGTAGTCAACACACACCCTCCAACCGGTCACAGTACATGTTGGAATGAGTTCCCCCTCATCATTGATTACTACTGTCATTCCCCCTTTCTTGGGGACACAATGGATTGGACTAACCCATTCATTATCCGAAATTGGATAAATAATTCCGGCTTCTAGAAGCTTGATCACCTTCTTCTTCACAACCTCCTTCATGTTTGGATTAAGTCGCCTTTTTCGGTTTACCCTCGACTTTGCTCCATCCACTATGTGAATATGGTGCATCACAATTTCTGGTCTTATCCCCTTGATGTCAGAGATTTGCCAAGCGATTGCCTTAATCGGTTTGTTCACAATTGTGAGCACTTTATCATTTTCATCCTTGGAGAGCTTATTTGAGACTATAATTGGCAACCTCCCTCCATCTATTAGGAATGCATACCTTAGATGCGGTGGTAGCTCTTTCAACTCTAAGGATGGAGCTTTCACAATTGATGGTGGAGTTCGATATTTCAAATGAATCTCTAATTCCTCAAGTAGACTTTTCTTGTCGACTTCTTCCTTCACTTCTTCCAAAATTTCCTCCTCTTCTTCGTGTTGTCCTTTTTTCTCTATTCTCAAAATATTTTCCTTACTGCACTCAAGAATACATTCATCAACAACATCAATTTTCATGCACATCCCTTCATCAAGAGGATGCCGCATCACACTTGTCATGTTAAACTCTACTTTCTCCTCTCCAATTCTGAGAACCAATTTTCTATTATGCACATCTACTAATGCATGTGCTGTGTTGAGGAAGGGTCTACCAAAAATTAGTGGACAATTCTTGTCCTCAGAAAAATCCAGAACCACAAAGTCAACTGGAAAGATGAACTTGTCAATCTTAACCAGGACATCCTCAACCATACCAAATGGTTTCTATATTGTTTGGTCTGCCAATTGGAGTAGCATAGAAGTTGGCTTTACATCACACAACCCTAGTTTTTGAAATGTCGATAAAGGCATCAAGTTGATACTTGCGCCTAGATCACATAAACATTTTGGAAACTCAGTGTCACCAATAAAACTAGGAATCGTAAAACTCCCAGGATCTTGAAGCTTAGTAGGAAGGTTTGTTGAAATGAGAGAACTACAATCTACCATAAGGGTAACTGTCTCTTTATCTTCCCACTTTCTCTTCTTCGTCACGAGTTCCTTAAGAAACTTGGCATAGTATGGAACTTGATCTAGCATCTCAAAAAAAAGAGACACTAATCTGTGCATCCTTCATTTTCTCCATAAAGTGGAGAAACTTCTCATCCATTCCCGACTTTCTCTTTACCCTCTAAGGATAAGGTAGAATGGGAATCATTGGTGGTGATGATACGTAAACTTCTTCTTCCTCTGCCACTTTTTCTTCTGAAGTTTTCTCTTGCAGCACTTCTTCAACTTTCTCTTCCTCTACATCTTTAACCTTATCTTGGCTAGAGTCCACTACTTTACTTTCCTTAGCCTTCTCATTGAGTATTTGAGAAGCTAATTCTTTACCGCTTCTTAAAGTGATAGCATTAACGTGACCTCGAGGATTTTCTTCCATATTGCGCATGGCAGTTGACTGCCCCCTAAGGAATTGTTCCAAATTATTATGCCTTGCTTCTTGACTTGCCAAGGCTTTCAATATTTTGCTTTGATTAGTGGATGATTCTCTAGTTTGCTGGATGAATTTCTCTACCTTGTCAAATCTTTCCTCTAGAGCCCCCATTCTTTCTCCTAAAAATCCACGTGGTTGAAAACCAGGTGGTGGTCCTTGTTGTGGTGCTTGTAATGGTAGTCCTTTATCAGAGACAATTGCCATACTATCTTCATTGCTTCTGTCTTTCCATGAGAAGTTAGGATGATTCCTCCATCCAGGATTATATGTTGAGGAATATGGATTATTCCCCATTCGGTTTCCTCCTTGTCTTTGACCACTAACAAAATTGACTGGCTCAGTTTGTTGGTTCATCATGGCACACTGACTAATTTCATGGCCAATGTTACCACAAGCTTCACAATTTTGTTAAATAGCGATAGCATTAACTTTGTTTACAGTTAAGTCTCGCAATTGCTTTGCCATTAAATCTAACTGAGCTTGAAATGATGAGGAAGTATCAAGTTCAATCATTCCTCTCTTCTCGCTTCGCTCAGTTAGTTCTCTCAGCTCTCTTATTGGTTGCTTTCTTCTTTCATTTGCGACTATCCTGTTTGTTGCTACCAATTCTTCCAGAATATGGAAGGCTTCATCTCTTTCCTTCCTCAGAAAATTCCCATTGGAGGTAGCATCAACAGTTCCCATTGTTGTAGGTAAAAGGCTAAAATAAAAAGTTTTGAGCAAAGATTCCTTTCTTAAACCATGATGAGGGCAACTCCTTTGTAACTCCTTAAATCTCTCCTTTGTAACTCCTTAAATCTTTCCCAAGTTTCACTCAAAGAATCACCTTCAAATTGTTCAAAGTTAGTGATCTCTTTGACGAGCTTGCTTGTCTTTGAATATGGGAAATATTTATCCAGAAAAGCATTGGCAAGTTCCTCCCAAGTAGTTATTGGAGAATCTTTTAGTTGCTTGTACCATAGTTTAGCCTTGTCCCTAAGCGTGTATGGAAACATTCGTATCTTAACAGTATCATCAGATACTCTATGATACTTGAAGTTATCAGCTAATTCCATGAAGTTTCCAAGATGGTCATTTGCGTCCTCATTAGGTAGTCCATAAAACTGACTCGATGCTTGAAGCATATGAATCACTGCCGGCTTGATTTTGAAGTGATTAGCTTCAATAGCTGGCTGCTGGATTCCAGTTTTTGCTCCTTCATAAGTCGGTCTTCCATGGTCCATTAAAGATCTTCTAGGAGCTTGAACTTCAGCTCCTTGTCCTTCTTGTCTTTGATCCATCCTTGATTTATCTCTTTTTGCTTTGCGCAATGACCTTTCTAATCGAGTAATGTCTTCTTCAAATTCTAACGGAGAATTTTTTTGTTGACCTGGTTAAGGGCATGCACGTAACTTTCCTCGCAAGTAACTTGTGTTGCAAGTAACGAATAAATTAAAACTGATTTTTTTGGTTTTTTTAATATGAAAATATTATATTATATTATAATATAAAAAAAAAATTTCCTATTCCAAGTTCGTTCACAAAATCGAGTGTTTAAAACTAGATCCCCGACAACGGTGCCAATTTGTTCCCACCTAAGATGAGAGGGTCTGCTCTTATCCTTAAGTTTTCTCCTATTTTTCTAAACGACAGGTCGTCTGTCTGGACGACCTGGCGTACGCCATCAATTCCTGGCTTGCGCCAGGTTTAACGAATTAGAAGAGTTGGCGTACGCCACCTATTTCTGGCTTGTGCAAACACAGCAGTTTCTTTTTAGCAGAGTTGCACAAATGAGTAAGTAAGGGAAAATCATCCCACAAGGACCCAGTTTAAAGCTTCAACTTGATTTAGTAACTTGCCTAAGATCAATTTATGCAGTGGTTTGATGGAAACTCTCGTTCTAAGTTGGTTTAGTAATCTAACAAATTATGAACTTAGTTACTTGAAGGTTTGGTTTTCTAACAGATTTTTAACAACTTAATAGGCACAAATGAGTAAGGTGAACTTAAAACCACAATAATCATCAAATTCAGAAGGTTTACTAAATGCATAACATGGTCCTAGTGTTTCAAATTCAACCAAACTTCACTCTCGTGCTAGAATGGCCTAAATTGCTTCTTTACCATGCTTAGAATGATAAGATGTTCTCTCGACCCCAAAAACCAACTAAGCACAACAAAGAACCAACTATATGCATCACTTTAAGGACAATAAATCACTGAGTAAGAGTATTAGCAACTCGAACCAGCAACTTATCTAACTAACCTTTCCATTTAAACTATCTCCTCTCGGTTTCAAGTTTAAACTAACTTCTAACCTTGGTGATCAAGCAAGTTTAGCATGGCATTAAGTTCGTTAGTTTGACATGTTCATCATGTTTTTAACCCTCTAAACCGAGACTAAGTAGTGGCTTTTAAGCCACCAAACTCAAAGATCAACTACTCACACATACTTGCAAAGAACAATGTACACATAAATATGAACATACTTAGCATTAATTAACAAAATGAAGAGTTTAAGTGAAGAAAGCTTTACAAGATTGAAACTAGCTTTCTTCCTCACGTTCTTCACTGAAAGATGGCCCAAGTTCATGCTGCTAAATCTCTCTCTCCCTCAAACTTGTCTATTCTACACTAATGTAATTCATTAACATAAAACAAAAGTCAAAAGTCAAAACAATAATAAACTAACTTAATATCCTAACAACTATCCACAACTACATCATAATGGTCTGCCATAGTCACTAGAAGGCCAAGAAATCCTGAGTGCATGGCCCCCTCCATTGTTTTCCACTCAAAGAGGCAAGTGGCAGCTCTATCACTGTCTGGTCTGGCATACGCCAATTGTTTCTGGCATACGCCAGGTCTTCAGATGCTTGGTCGTTCGTAATCAGTCATTCATGCTCTTAGTAATCCGTGCTCTTGGCTCCATTGGCATGCGCCAGAAGTCATTGGCATGCGCCAGACCTCGTGTTTTAGCCCTTCTTTGCTCAGTTATCTCGTACTCGTCCGTACCTTTGTGCCTTTGCTTGATCATACTACACTTCCTCTAGACTAGCTCCTAAAACACAAGAAAACACAATAAAAAACAATAAACTTAACTGAAACATAGAATAATCAAAAACTAAGACAAACATAACTAAAACTCAAATAAAACAACCTAAAATACTAAGAACAAAGTAGAAAATGGACACAACAAATGAGTGTTTTAAGCACTCATCAGATGTACAAATGAAGTGTAATAATGCTCAGTCTCAAAATCAAGAATATTGTATCCAATATCAAAGAAAAATTATTCTAATTTGTCTCCACTAACAGTGCCAAAGACTTGATGGGATAAATCTTGGGTTAAAAATATGCACAAAAAAATACGGGTTGTAGTGATAAATTAGATCATATCCATAGAGCTGTCATCCTATTACTATCGCTAAAAAGCTGTCATCCAAAGAGCTCCTTTTATCATGTGCAATTCCAAAAGTTGCAGTGATTCTCTTATATGTTGCATCAGTTTCAAGTGTAGATTCACCAATTGATGAGTTTATCCACGCTTCACTTGCATTTAGAGTTTTGCACTTCTTCGAACAAAAACCCCATTTCTTTTATAAGCCACGCCACCACAAATTACCATAGAAAAAGCACTGTTGCTTGATGTAATAATAGATTGTTTTTTTTTTCAATCCACATTTTTTTGTCCATCTTAATTCATACATTAGCGGGCCTAGAAGTTCTGTAGCAACTTGAGGCAAATGACCTTGAGGTGTCATACTAGCTATTTCATGGTGACAAAGTAGTTGTACTCTACCCTTCAAGTTATTCATCTACTCAACTCGAGGAAGGTTCATTTGCACTACTTGGGATGCATGGGGCCACAATGGTAAAGTACAATCGGTGAAAAATTTCATAGCTATAGAGTAGCTAAAATTATATTTTTATTATGGCTCTCTCCCTCTCCTCCCTTTTAACTCTGGGTTTGACTGCTCTCTTCCTCCCGCCCTCAATTTTCTATAGTCCTCTCATTCCTCCCAAATTGGTCTCTCTCCTCTTGGTTGCAGGTTTGTCCCATTCTTCCCTTCTTTTTCTCTCCCTCTTGCTTTCAATGTCCCTCTTGAGTCAGGTTTCGTTCATTTCAGGGTTTCAAGTTCCTTTACTTTATGGATGAGGAGCAGCTTAGAGTTGTGTAAGTAAATGCCTTTTTAGAGCTTAGAGTACCTTCTACTAGTAAATGGCTTTGTCAAACAACAATTGCTAAATTTTTCAAATTACATTGAATTAACATGAATTTACATTGATATAACATGAAATTACATATAATTAACATGAATAACTAGCATGCTAATTACAATAACAAAAAATAGAGCATCTCTTTCACATAGCTTGTGTTTTCAATAAGCTAACATTTCTTTGGTCTTGCTTTGCAACTTCAGCAGTAAGAAACTTGTATTTATCTTAAGAACATTCTGGCTCCAATACTAAATCTTTAGCATCTTCTTTTACCATTTTCAAATTAGCTTCTAGATCATCAACCCTCAAACGAAGGATAGATATTTGCTCATTTTTTTGCTGTATAGATCCGAATAATGATGGTAACAATTCTGATCCCCACTTACAAGTAGCTGGATTAACCCATGTGAAAAAATTACACATATTTTCACCACATTCGACGTAACATCCACAACCATAAAACTATCATCTTATATTCGCAGCCATTTTGGCAATTTGCATAACTAACTCAACACCATAATCACAAATTTTGGACTTCAATTTAGGACAATCTATATCACCTGGAAGTGGAGTTTTGGCTAGTGATGATGTAGGGACATTCAAGGCTTGATCAACTTCCATCTATTCAGAATAATGTCAAGTGAAGAAGGACCAAGGTTCAATTTGTTATTGGGATTTTATTTCGAATTGATTGGCATTTGAAGACATTTATGCGTACTTAGTTGCACTTTACCTTTCTAGAATCTCAAAAGGTTTAGTTCATTTAGTTATGTCCTTTGACGTTCTCCAATTAAGTAGATTCATTTTATTTGATTCCTAAGTTCATGTAATGTGACTCTTGGTCGAATTGGTTTAATGACCAACCAAGCTCACTTAGTTATTTAAATATGTAATCCGAATGTAATCAAAAGGATCATGATGAATATATGAATTATTGAGAGTTAATCTCGTCGATTATAGAGTGTGATTGAATTATGCATGGATTTGCATAGTTAGTGCATGGATTCGCATTGTTGTGCTTGGGTTTGCATAGTTTGTACGTGGATTCGTACATTGGTTACCAAATTGCCCTAGCTGGCCATTTGATTCATCAAACCCCCTTAGATCATACAACGGAAGTTGTCCCTAATCAAGGTCCTATCCTTTTATTTTTTTTCTTTCGAACCACTCATTTCCCTTAGTTCATTTCACAGTCCATTCCGCTAGTGTTCAATCCTTTAGATAGTTTAATCAATTTGTATCCTTCCTAGACCATTCATAAGCGGTCCAATCCCTTGTGTTCATCAGTTTGATTCAAGTCCTTACATTCGAATTCCTCATTTTTTTGGTCTAGCAAAGATACTAATTGGACAACAATCCAAAATGAAAGACAAATAGATCAAGTTCCTTCCGCTACACTACATCATGTGGTATCAAAGCTTTTGGCTGAGATCATCTTGATTTTTACATCAAGAGGTGAGGGAGAGAGTACGATATACCTTTGTGAGTATTGAGTGAACTAAACACTAAACTGTGCAACAGGATTTTGTGATCCTATGATCCAAATCCCTTTAATCCTTTCTAGCACTACCAAAATCCGATCTGAGACATGTTGGATCCTGATGTGAATCAAAGATTTACAAACCTTGAGAACTCCTTTTAGGTTATTCTCAATCATTTGGACAAGTTTACTGCACAAACACCCGTTGTTCCACCCCGATTTAATGTCCGTACAAAACTTGGAGAGGAGGCCGACGTGAATTCATATGCTATGATCTTTGCAAGAAGAGGAGTACATGGAGATCATGATTTAAGAGTTCATGGACGTGGAGTACAGGCTGGAGACGTTCATGAAGAAACCCTATGCGTTCCTAGATGTGCTAAAGAGGAGATCAAATGAGTACATGCTTCTGATCGTGATGAATTGAAGCATGATCAATTCAAGAGTGTAGATCGTCCATTCAGAAGACATGTTGACAAGTTCTATGGAGACATGGACGAAGAATTCCTCAAATGGCTTGAATGGATTGAAGATTATTTCAATTACGTAGATCTAACTGAAGAGCAAAAGGTAAATTTTGCGGCTTGCAAGTTTGAATCAAGTGTGGCTGCATGGTGGCATAAGGAGCAAGACATAAGAAAAAGAAGAGGAGAAGGTCGCCTACAAAGTTGGTCTTCCATGCAACGAATCTTGAAGAAGAAGTTTCTATCTGTGGATTATAAGAAAACCCAAGATGCACAATTCCTGATGTGTGTGCAAGGGTTACGATCTGTTAAGGAGTACAAAACTGAGTTCATTCATTTGGCATCAAGGAGTAACGTGGAAGACAAGGAAGATAAATTGATATCATGATTCGTGGATGGTTTGCAATCTAAAGTGAAGCAATGTATGGAATGTACTATGTGCATGCATCTCCATGATACGTGTAACTTGGCACGTAAGATTGAAAAGGCTTTGAAGAAGAAGCGTGTTGAATCTACTCATTATCCTAGATCAAGAAGGGCATTTGATCTTAACAAGGCAATGGATAAGATGGTTGTTCAAGAAACTGATCCAAAGCCGAGAGATGCCCCTGAATAGTCGCAAGGGAAAGACAAGGAGTTTGAGTCCTATTCAACCTCTAAATTGCGATGTTATAAGTGTAACGAGATTGGTCACATCGCTAAAGATTGTCCAAAGAGAAAGATCAATCAAGTGGTTGAACGTAAAGTCAAGAAGGAAGAGAGCCTTGTTATGTACATTTGTGCACCGGTTGAAGAAAATTCTAAAGGAGACCAAGAAAATTCGGATGATTCAGAAGAAGCTTGTAACGTAATGCATAAGGAAGATCTTATTTCGGAAAAGAAAGAAGAAGAACAATGCAACGACCTGCAAGAAGCGAGTTGCTAAGATGAGAATAAAGCATGCCCCATTCTGATGGAATGCCCTCGGAAGTTTGAAACTCAGGCATCGCCTCATAACGAGGTAAACATGCACAAGGACAAGAAGAGAGCAAAGCAAGTCATGTTGTTACCTGGCAAGCCAAACCAAAGTGAGCTCCAGAAAAATGATACCGTGCATACTACGGAATTGGTAACCTTTTCTAAACTAATGCTTACTTTTTTGAGAAAATTTGGAGGCGATCTAGTTTTAGTTGTTTGTGATGTGAACGTGTATAATCATAAAAAACGCTGGACTAGATTTCAAGAGCACGTAAACAAGTTATTAGGACTAAATTCTGAAGCATCACAGAAAGTCATACATGAGAACGTGCATATATTGTGGAAAGATCTTCAAAAGCTTGCTCGTGGAGAATTGTTAGATGGTTTGTCATCATTTGAGGTGGATTTGATTGGTCTAGATGTTGCAAACTCGGATCATAAGCTTACAAAGTTCATACGTGACAAACTGAAGCCAATCATCCATTTGAATGCTAAATGGATCGAGTACCCTCAGAAGTTGCCGTTTAAGGTTGATTGCAAGAGTGGAACTTCCAAAGTTCTTCCAGATATTTCAAGTCCAAGGCCGAATCTATTTGCTGAATTTCGTGGAGATGGTACTGCCTTTGATTGTTTGAAGAAGATGTACGAAGCTGATGATGAAGACTTGTGGACATTGTGCAATTTTGATTTCTATTTGCATAATAAGATACATACGAAAGGTGTTCAACTTCGTAATCTGAAGTACGTGTTTGTCATAGTTTGTTTCCGAATGTTAAACTCAAAATACTTGTTTTGCTGGAAAGGATGGAACCAAGCATCACCACTATGTTTGAATATTTCCAATGATATGTTGGTGACGTTCTTTACAAGCTATGCACCTTATACTTGCCATGGTAAGCTCGGGACAAGCTTATTTTCCAAGAAGAGGAGTCTGATGTAGGGACATCCAAGGCTTGATCAACTTCCATCTATTCCGAATAATGTCAAGTGAAGAAGGACCAAGGATCAATTCGTTATTGGGAGTTTATTTCAAATTGATTGCCATTTGAAGACATTTATGCGTACTTAGTAGCACTTTACCTTTCTAGAATCTCAAAAGGTTTAGTTCATTTAGTTATGTCCTTTGACGTTCTCCAATTAAGTAGATTCATTTTATTTGATTCCTAAGTTAATGTAATGTGACCCTTGGTCGAATTGGTTTAATGACCAACCAAGCTCACTTAGTTCTTTAAATATGTAATCCGAATGTAATTAAAAGGATCATGATAAATATATGAATTATTGAGAATTAATCTCGTCGATTACCAAGTGTAATTGAATTATGCATGGATATGCATAGTTAGTGCGTGGATTCACATTGTTGTGCATGGATTCGCATAGTTTGTACGTGGATTTATACGTTGGTTACCAAATCACCCTAGCTGGCCGTTTGATTCATCAAACCCCCTTAGATCATAAGACGGAAGTTGTTCCTGATCAAGGTCCTATCCTTTTTATTTTTTTTCTTTCGAACCACTCATTCCCCTTAGTTCATTTCATAGTCCATTCCGCTAGTGTTCAATCCTTTGGATAGTTTATTCAATTTGTATCCTTCCTAGACCATCCATAAGCGGTCCAATCCTTTGTGTTCATCAGTTTGATTCAAGTCCTTACATTTGAATTCCTCATTTTTTTGGTCTAGCAAGGATACAAATTGGACAACAATCCAAAATGAAAGACAAATAGATCAAGTTCCTTCCGCTACGCTACATCATTTGGTATCAGAGCTTTTGGCTGAGATCATCTTAATTTTTACATCAATAGGAGAGGGAGAGAGTATGATATACCTTTGTGAGTATTGAGCAAACTAAACACTAAATCGTGCAACAGGATTTCATGATCCTTTGATCCAAATCCCTTTAATCCTTCCTAGCACCACCAAAATCCAATCTGAGACATGTTGGATCCTGATGTGAATCGAAGATTTACAAACCTTGAGAACTCCTTTCAGGTTATTCTCAATCATTTAAACAAGTTTTTAGCGCAAGCACCCATTGTTACACCCCGATCTAATGTCCGTACAAAACTTGGAGAGGAGGCATGATCAATTCAGGAGTGTAGTTCATCCATTCAGAAGACATGTTGACAAGTTCTATGGAGACATGGGAGAAGAATTCCTCAAATGGCTTGAATCGGTTGAAGATTATTTCAATTACGTAGATCTGACCAAAGAGCAAAAGGTAAATTTCGCAGCTTGCAAGTTTGAATCAAGTGTGGCTGCATGGTGGCATAAGGAGCAAGACATGAGAAAAAGAAGAGGAGAATGTCGCCTACGAAGTTGGTCTTCCATGCAACAAATCTTGAAGAAGAAGTTTCTATCTGTGGATTACAAGAAAACCCAATATACGCAATTCCTGATGTGTGTGCAAGGGTTACAATCTGTTAAGTAGTACGAAACTGAGTTCATATGTTTGGCATCAAGGAGTAA
The DNA here is from genome assembly GCA_012979155.1 of Hypericum perforatum. Taxonomy (NCBI): domain Eukaryota; kingdom Viridiplantae; phylum Streptophyta; class Magnoliopsida; order Malpighiales; family Hypericaceae; genus Hypericum; species Hypericum perforatum. The sequence goes on from SOPF01026950.1 coordinate 225,572, forward strand.
CGTGGAAGACAAGGAAGATAAATTGATTTCACGATTCGTGGATGGTTTGCAATCTGAAGTGAAGCAACATATGGAATCTACTATGTGCATGCATCTCCTGATACGTGTAACTTGGCGCGTAAGATTGAAAAGGCTTTGAAGAAGAAGCGTGTTGAATCTACTCATTATCCTAGATCAAGAAGGGCGTTTGATCTTAACAAGGCAATGGATAAGATGGTTGTTCAAGAAACTGATCCAAAGCCAAGAGATGCACCTAAAAAGTCATAAGGGAAAGACAAGAAGTTTGAGTCCTATTCAACCTCTAAATTGCGATGTTATAAGTGTAACAAGATTGGTCACATCGCTAAAGATTGTCCGAAGAGGAAGATCAATCAAGTGGTTGAACATAAAGTCAAGAAGGAAGAGAGCCTTGTTACGTACATTTGTGCACCGATTAAAGAAAATTCTGAAGGAGACCAAGAAAATTTGGATGATTCAGAAGAAGCTTGTAATGTTATGCATAAGGAAGATCTTACTTCGGAAAAGAAAGAAGAAGAACAATGCAACGACCTACAAGAAGCGAGTTGCTACGATGAGAATAAAGCTTGCCCCATTCTGATGGAATGTCCTTGGAAGTTTGAAACTCAGGCATCACCTCATAACGAGGAAAACACGCACGAGGACAAGATGAGAGCAAAGCAAGTCATGTTGTTACCTGGCAAGTCGAACCAAAGTGAACTCCAGAAAAATGATATCGTGCATACTACGGAATTGGTAACCTTTTCTAAACTGATGCTTACTTTTTTAAGAAAATTTGGAGGCGATCTAGTTTTGGTTGTTCATGATGTGAACGTGTATAATCATAAAGAACGTTGGACTAGATTTCATGAGCACGTCAATAAGTTGTTAGAACTGAATTCTGAAGCATCACAGAAAGTCATACATGATAACGTGCTTATATTGTGGAAAGATCTTCAAAAGCTTGCTCGTGGAGAATTGTTAGATGGTTTCTCATCATTTGAGGTGGATTCGATTGGTCTGGATGTTGCAAACTTGGATCATAAACTTACAAAGTTCCTACGTGACAAACTGAAGCCAATCATCCATTTAAATGCTAAATGGATCGAGTACCCTTGGAATTTGCCGTTTAAGGTTGATTGCAAGAGTGGAACTTCCAAAGTTCTTGCAGATATTTCAAGTCCAAGGCAGAATCTATTTGCTGAATTTCATGGAGATGCTACTACCTTTGATTGTTTGAAGAAGACTCACGAAGCTGATGATGAAGACTTGTGGACATTATGCAATTTTGATTTCTATTTGCATGATAAGATATGTACGAAGGCTGTTCAACTTCGTAATCTTAAGTACGTGTTTGTCATAGTTTGTTTCCGAATGTTGAACTCAAGATACTTGTTTTGCTAGAAGGGACAAAACCAAGCATCACCACTATGTTCGAATATTTCCAATCATATGTTGGTGATGTTCTTTACAAGCTGTGCACATGATACTTACCATGGTAAGCTCGGGACCAGCTTATTTTCCAAGAAGAGGAGTCTGATGTAGGGATATTCATTGCTTGATCAACTTCCATCTATTCCGAATAATGTCAAGTGAAGAAGGACCAATTCATTATTGGGAGTTTATTTCGAATTGATTGGCATTTGAAGACATTTATGCGTACTTAGTTGCACTTTACCTTTCTAGGATCTCAAAAGGTTTAGTTCATTTAGTTATGTCCTTTGACGTTCTCCAATTAAGTAGATTCATTTTATTTGATTCCTAAGTTCATGTAATGTGACTCTTGGTTGAATTGGTTTACTGACCAACCAAGCTCACTTAGTTCTTTAAATATGTAATTCGAATGTAATCAAAAGGATCATGATGAATATATGAATTATTGAGAGTTAATCTCGTCGATTACCGAGTGTAATTGAATTATGCATAGATTTGCATTGTTAGTGCGTGGATTCGTATTGTTGTGCGTGGATTCACATAGTTTGTACGTGGATTCGTACGTTGGTTACCAAATTGCCCTAGCTGGCCGTTTGATTCATCAAACCCCCTTAGATCATACAACGGAAGTTGTCCCTGATCAAGGTCCTATCCTTTTATTTTTTTTCTTTCGAACCACTCATTCCCCTTAGTTCATTTCATAGTCCATTCCGCTAGTGTTCAATCCTTTGGATAGTTTATTCAATTTGTATCCTTCCTAGACCATCCATAAGCGGTCCAATCCCTTGTGTTTATCAGTTTTAGTCAAGTCCTTACATTCGAATTCCTCATTTTTTTGGTCTAGCAAAGATACAAATTGGACAATGATCCAAAATGAAAGACAAATAAATCAAGTTCCTTCTGCTACGCTACATCATGCTCCGAGACGTGATGATTGGGAAGTTGACCAATTCAGACGAGTAGATCGACCCTTCAAGATGAACATTCAAAAGTTCTATGGCGATTTGGACATTGAAGGCTTCCTTAATTGGATGGATTCGGTCGAAAAATATTTGACTGCATGGATCTTTCGGAGGAGCAAAAAGTAAACTACGTTGCATTCAAACTTGAGTCAGGTACGGCTGTATGGTGGCGTAAGGAGCAAGAAATGCATAAGAGACATGGAGAAGGACGTATTCAAGATTGGCTGATCATGGAGCAAGCCCTAAGAGATTGTTTTCTTCTCGTAGATTATCATCAAAGCCTATATGCACAATTCTTGTCATGCACACAAGGAACCCGGCCTGTTGATGAGTATATCATAGAGTTCATGCGGTTGGTAGTGCAGAACGACATGGAGGATAATGATGATCAACTCATTGCATGATTTATATATGGTCTTCATTATGAGATCAAGCAGTGCATGGAGTTTGACACGTTCATCTATTTCCATGATGCGTGTGCAAAGGTGAGGAAGATTGGATCAGCACTCAAGAAGAAGAAGATCATGCCTTCGCGATATTCTGGTCCAAGGCAGGCTTCCAATTCAAACAAAGGGGCAGAGAAGATCGTGCATGATCCAAAGATCTTAACCCAATCGAGTGAGGTTCCTGAAATTTCACAAAGAAAATGACTTAGGACGTTATTCAAATGCCATGATCTGTCTGCACACAAACTGATTTGGAATTTACGCACAAGCAAAGGTCCAATTTAATTACAAGTTGCTAGTACATTTGATGAAGGGAATGCAAGATAAAGGAATAAAGATGTGTGCATGACAAGCTGGAGTGGATTTAATTTCGTTTTTCTGAATTGAATAAGCTACACACATAGCATTAGTGGATCTTTTATTTCTGTCCCTTATTTCCTATTCAGATTTTGCATCAACAACTCCAGCCTTCAATGTCACGACTTCTTCAACCAAAGGAGTAATGACAAGCTTAACATCATGACCATAATATGCATCCCAAAAGTGATCCCACTTTTCTCCGGCCAGATCAAACACTTCATGAAATTGCTTAGGAAACAATTCACTAATCAGCAAATCTCTCATTCTGATCCAATGGGAAATTTTCTTTTTACCTCGTTGCTCCCTTCCAGCTTGCAATCCATCCCACCATAGAAATAGATCAAATTGCAATCGAGATGTAGCAAATTGCAATCGAGCAAATTCAGAAAACTCTTCATGGTCAAAATATAAACTAATATCCACAAGCCAATTGATGAACTCCACTTTCTGAATTCTTCTACCAAGAATAGGAATATCACACGTTGTAGGAAATGTCACTTTATCCATATGGCAATAAATGTACTCCTCACATCAATTCCAACCATAAAATGACGAATCTGAATAGTTAAGATCTGTTTGCAAGTTTCTCCAAGTTTCAGAATCAAAATCGAAACTCTTTATTCTCTTCTCCAAAACCACAAAGACCAAAAATGAATTTCCCTTTTCTTCAAACAGAAATCAAGTCACAAATCAAGTAGATCAAACCTTGTGATGAAGGCTGATCGGATCAGCACGGGGCTCTGATACCACCTGACGTAGGCACACGGAAGCGTATTGAAAATGTTGTTGGTGCAAGTATGAATAATCAGATTGTGCTTCAATTAGGAATGTTGAAGTTGGCTTGAAGGTGGCTTGATTAAACAAAACGAAATTGAAAAGAGAAATTTGAACGAACTAAATGGATAAAACTCGTGTATATCGACAACTGCCGTCGATCAACCACGAGGGGTTCTAAAAATTAGAACAACCAGCTAGGGCAATAGGAATACCACGGGAATCCACCCGCCATGGGAATCCACCCAAAATACATGGGACACACCCAAAATAACTTGGCAACAAGTTTTCGTTTTTCTTTCTTTCAAATCTGATTGTCTTATTTCCAGAATAATCACGTCCTTATAATCTGGAGTGATTTCAAGTGTGCCTTTATCACTAGGCAGCTGTTACAACAATTTCAAATCCTCCTTTCCTTATTACAATAACTAAGCATTGAAGTCTGATCATTCAGATGCTAAACTGAAAAGGAAATAAGGGACAGAAATAAAAGATCCACTAATGCTACGTGTGTAGCTTATTCAATTCAGAAAAACGAAATTAAATTCACTCCAGCTTGTCATGCACATGTCTTTATTCCTTTATCTTGCATTCCCTTCATCAAATGGACCAGCAACTTGTAATTAAATTGGACCTTTGCTTGTGCGTAAATTCCAAATCATTTTTTGTGTAGACAGATCATGGCATTTGAATGACATCCTACGTCAGAAAAGGAAAAGAAGTTGAGATCAAAACAAATTCTAAGATATGGTGTTACAAGTGCAACGAGCTCGGGCATATCTCAAGCGATTGTCCAAAGAGAAAGTTCAATCAATTGGTTGAACGACAAGAAAAAGAATAGGAGAATCTTGGAGCCTATGTTTGTGCACTCATGGATGCAAGTAGCAAAGAAGATCAAGATGATTCTGATGAAGGCAAAGAGTATTGTGGAGTTTTAAGAAAATTGACTCTTGCTACGGAAAGGAAGGAGGGTGAATCTCAATGACACAACCTATTCAGAACCCGTTGCTATGTTGGAAATGAAGTTTGTGATGAGATCATCAATAGTGGAAGTCAAGAAAACTTCATCAACAAACAAGCCATGGAGAAACTAGGGTTGAAGCCTGTACCTCATCCGGAGCCCTACTCAATTGGTTGGATCAAATCAGGAGGAGGAATCAAGGTGACTTCGAAGTGTGAAGTGCCTATTTCAATTGGGAAGTACAAAGATAATGTCGTGTGCGATGTGCTTGATATGGATGCATGCCATATATTGCTCGGACGTCCTTGGGAATTTGATAACAAAGCCATGCATCATGGAGAGAAGAACACTTATGAATTGACAAAAGGTGGAAAACAATTCATGTTGTTAACATCTAAGCCAAAGAAAAACAAGACCAAGGTGAATCATGCTGTATGTACCACGAAATTGGTAACCTCACACAAACCTTTCCTAGCATCTATAAGCGAATTAGGTGGTAGTCATGTGCTTGTGGTCCGTAACATGCATGATCGTGAAGAAAGTTGGGATGACTTGCATGCACACATGAAAAGACTAATGCAAGAGTATCCGGAGATTGCTAAAGGAGAATTTCTGAATGGATTGCCACCCCTGTGCGAAATCCAGCATGCTATAGACCTGATTCCCAAATCAACCTTATCAAACCTTTCACACTACCACATGTGCACTCAAAAGAATCATATCTTACATGATCAAGTGTAAGAATTTTTAGAGAAAGGCTTTGTTCAAGAAAGTGTACAAATGTGGGGAGCACCTGCATTTTTTGTGCCGAAGAAGGATGAGCTCGTGGTTGTTTACTTCAAAGATCTTTTGGAGTATAGCAAGTCGGAGCAACAATTTATGAAGCATATAAATCAAGTCCTTGAAGAATTACGAATAAATGCTTTGATGGTTAACCGGCATAAGTGCTTGCTTTGGGAAGGAAGAGTGTTAATCTTAGGTTTTGCAGAGGAAATCGATGAACTTCGTATTGATAATGCTCAGATTGAAGCAATTATAACATGGCCAACCCCTACGAGTGTCGAGCACGTAAGAAATTTTCTTGGTTTGGCAACTTACTACAAGGAATTCATCAACAACTTCAATGTAATTGCGACACCTCTCATTGCCTTGCTCAAGAACCAAGTTCCGTTTGCATGGAGTGAAGAATTTGATCATGCCTTCCTTGAGCTTCAAGAAAGGTTTAGCTCAGTCCTGAAGTTTTCATCTAGGATAAGCAAGTCACGAGTTTGCAGGACGACCATGTATCGTCTAGAGATCGATCCACGAATTCCGCTCCAGCGCCTTGTCTCCACAGATCATATGCATATTCAAGAAGATTTAAGTTCTCGTGTGGTCCATAGTAGCAGTTGGTCCTCTTTCGGCTTATGAGTTGCAGAAGCAGGACTCCAAAGCTGTAAACGTCGTACTTCATCAAATATGCACCTTTCCTCACGTACCCAGGGGTTGCATAGCCATATGTTCTGACGATGTGGCCCGTGTTGGCTTCTTGTTCACCCTTCTCGAAAACTTTAGCCATGCCGAAGTCCAGAATCTTGGGAGTCATCTCTTCATCCAGTAGTATGTTGCTAGCTTTCAAATCACGGTGAATGATCATATAATTTGAATATTCTTGGAGATACAATAGTCCTAAAGTAACCCCTTTGATGATATGCATGCGTTTCTCCCAATCTAATACATATCTTCCATGAGCATCATAGAGGTAGTAGTCAAGGCTTTTGTTTGACATGTACTCATAGATAAGCATCTTTTCTCCCTCCTCAGAGCGAAATCCCAAAACTCTCACTATATTCACATGTTGAGGAGTTGCAGTCGAGGTAATCTCATTGCTGAACTCTTCTGCTCTCTGATGTGATGTCTTCGGAAGTCTCTTCACCGCGATTTCCTTACCGTTTAGCAGTTTTCCCTTGTAGACAGGACCAAATCCGCCTTCTCTGAGCTTGTTTTTGCTCGAGAAGTTATCCGTGGTTGCCTTAATGGTACTAAAACCGAATGCTTGAAGATTCAGGACATCGTTGTTCGCAAGTGCAGACTGCCGTCTCCTGGTGAAGGTAATGATCCCTTTCAACCTGATACCCTCTCTCTGATAATAACAGCATAAGCCAATTCCCAAGAACAGTAGAACACCAGAAACTATGACCCATATTAACACCTGCAACTTTCTCTTATTTTGATGATCTGCATCTTGTCCTTGAGCTGTTCGAGAAAGAATCCAATTATCATTATTGGAAAGCTGAAACACATTGTAACCAAGAAGCTTCTTCTCTTTGGTATAAGCAAAATTGATCCAGTTGGAACTAAAAGAGAACAAATTCACCATATAGGTAGCATTATACACGGCTGCAGCTCCATAGCCGTAGCTTCGGACAAAAAATATAGCATTCTTATACTCCATTGAACCATCCATAGTAGAGGCCGGGCCAGAGGCTGGAACACCAATAGAGTTCTCATCAGGATCCACCACTATCCAAGCATCGCCATGGTAAGGTAATAATCCTAAGACAAGCTTGTTGGGAGACACCCTTCTGTTCATCAACTCCCTTATGACAAAATCAGTGTTGGCCATACCTTTCGGACCATACAAAGCCGAATGAGGCAAAGTTATGTTATCAATTGGATAAGCAGCTAAATCCATATCTTGCAAATAAAAACCTACAAGAACCAAGATTAGCTCTGGTTTGTTAGATGATTGAGACTCTTTTATGATTGAAACTCTCCATTCCTCCAAAAGGGTCATCAAAACTCTCCCTGCCAATTTTCCCCGATCATATACTGAAATCATGATCCCAATCAAGTCATCATTTCTAACTGAATTGTCGATAACAGCTTTATTATCATTTCCAACTGAGTCATCCGATTCCTCATGAACAGTATCACAAAGATGCATGTATTCTTCTTCGTGAACCGCCTTTGACTTCGTAGTAATTTCAGAACCCAATTTCTTGTTGGATTCATAGTTAACTCCATAATAATTCTTAACGACCTGACTCTCCTTATCATCAAGAACAACTATATCACTACCAGCAACTCCAACACAAGGAGATCTGAACATACCCACTTCCTCTTCCGCATCAACATTCGCCAATTGCTCATTCGACTCAAAATTTTGCTTAACCGAGTCACCAGCTTGTCCGTGAGCATTCACCACAACATCTTGTTTGACCAGCTCATTAACCTCACATCCTAAACCAGATTCTTCTTTCGAACCCACTTGATTTTCTTCTTCAAAATCACATAATTTTTCAACAACAGAACTTTCAATATCGTCAAGTTGTTCTTCATTCTCAAAAAGCTCACACAAAGCATCTGCAAATTCATCCCAATAATCATCATAGTTGCCGTCAAAAGACCACGACGCAACCCACTCTTTTGCCCTACCGACCAAAAAATCCTCCACTAGGCTAAATTGATAAATCTCCATAGATGGGTAAACCTCAAAATACACCTCGATACCGTTAATCCAATATTTGGGGTTAACACCCGAGAAAGAAGGAAGGCTCGGAAAACCCATTTGAGACAAGAAGGAATTTACCTCATTTTGACGGATTTTCGAAGCCCATTCATCCAAGAACTCTTCCAAGAATTGGTTCCGACAAGGCCCCGATCCTTGCGACAATTCCTTAAGTTGCTTGCTATGATCTTCAAAACCTCCACGAAGAATTTCTGTCCGCGATATCTCAGCCGCCCTAGAGTCGTCTTCTAGCATAGTGTTCGCCACAATTCCAAAAGGCCCACCCTCTTCCCGAGGCACGTGACCCAATTCTTGACCAGACTCTTCACCACACTTCTTCGTTGTAGTTCGCATGGCCTCCCTTCTAGTTTGTTCCACCTGACCCGAGTCGGTATTTGTTACAGGTCGGTATTTGTCACGAACCACTCCTGAAGGTGCAAGAATGGAGGAGAGGGAACGGTAGAGAGATAGAGAAAGAGAGAGAAAGGGATAGAGAGAGAGAAAGAGAGAGAAGGGAGATATTATGGAGATATTGAAAATTGTACTTAAGAACCTTTCCTCAAACTTATCCTCAACCGACTTCCAACGTGTTTCCATTTCCAAAGTTCTGATACCAATTTGTCACAACCAAGATTTTGACCTCAAGAAAGTGAAAGAATATCAAGAACGAGAAGAGGAAGAAGAGGAAAAGAGAAGAGAGAGAGAGTAGAGAGAGAAAGTAGAAGTTTATTGAGATGATGTAAAACTGGACTAAAGAGTCAATTACAAGAAATATAGGTATTTATGTGTAATTTCTATATATTCCCGCCCAAGTAATCGGCTATAACTGCCTAACAAACTTTCTAATTCCCGCTTAAGCTCCAGCCAATGTAATTGTGCCACGTGTCTTCAACTTTAACTCCTCCGCGTGGCCTTGGACGACCGGTCGCCTATTATCTTGCTCACCAAGTGTTTGATAAGATGTCGTGACAAATTTCTTGAACGACCACTCTAAAACTCGTCTTCAAATTGAATCACGACGTTTTTTGTGATATGCTTGAGCAGTTGTCCCGAATGTATATGCCTAATGTGTTGTTAACCGAATTTCAGTTCTGATGTAGAGCTATGAACGATATTGCTAATTGGTATAGTAGGATTTATTTGTTTAAAAAGTAAAAACTAACGCCTTTCTCAATACGAAATTTCGACTCGAAGAGATCATAATGATCAGCATTTCATTAAGAAGCATCCATGGCCGCTGACAACAATGGGGCAAGAATGGTCAGTTTGATTAACAGTTTGATTAACAGCTTATATCACCACATCTGCCCTTTCGGATGAGCAGGAAGCGGTGGCTCCTCCTCGCGTCTGTCGAGTATTGTACGACTTGCACTTCATACATTTATGTGCCAAGATGTGGAACTGGACTTGCGAGTTTGCCCCGCAATCGTTGCAGAGGATCCAAACCTGGTTTTGATACAGTCTTATCAGAATCACGTAACTTGTGTCATAGGCAGCTCGCTCAAATTAAGCACATAACACTCACCATTTTGTTTTGGTACATTTCAGGCATGCGTGTTGCAGCAATCTGTGCCAACAAGTCATGAATCAGCACAGAGTCCAAACATGAGGAACAAATTATTGAACAACATTGACCAGAAAGTACCTCCTGATCAAGCTTATTCCAGAGTCTTGACATGTCACGGATGGACTTCGAGCAAACAGGGCAAGAATACCTGCAAAATCAAGTTAAGACAAAAAGCATGGCGAAAGGAAATTAGAAACAGTTTGTAAGGGATATGTTAATAACCTACTTGGACGAAAATAAAAGGCTTCAATTATCATGGTTCCAACAAGAAATAGGCTGGCATTTGCTTACCGGCAATGCTTCTCCATCTCCCGCACACATTGCAAATGCATTGTGTGTCCACAAGGTAAGACAGTAATATCTCGCAGCGTGTCAAACAGATACTGTACAGCAATAGAGAACAACGCTTCACATTCTTCTTTTTTTTTATTTGCAAACATCGAACCTCTTTCTATTTGTTAGTCTTTTGTTTATACCTCAAAGCAAACAGGACAATTATGGTGCATTGCCCTTTCGACGCATCGATGCGCATCTTTCATTGCCTTTGAATAGCAGCATCCTGAAAAGGTTGCAAAAACCTTGAGTGGAACCATTCAAATGAGAACCAAGAGATCCCAACACTAATTCACAAGACGGGTGACTCACCGCAAGTTTTGCAATGGAAGAAGTTTTCTTTTCCACCAGTTCTATGAAAGCAAGGACAAAATAAGTTGCACGCTATTAATCATTGAAGTGCTTGCATGGAAAAAATAACAGCAGAAGAATGAAACAAGTCAGTACCTGCAAATTCCACATTCATCACAGTGATACTGATTCTTTGACACCTGATAACGAGCAATTCATTTTTTATTTGTTCAGTGAAATCACGACAAGTTCGAATGTCAAAAAGTAAATCAATGAGAATGGACAGCGAATGTTACATCGTCGTCAAAGAACTTGCATTTCGCACAATAGTATTTTCCCATGCAAACTCCACAGTAGATACAATTCTTCTGGGCCTGATTTTGAACACCAACAATATGAGCAATCACGTTGCGACTTTCTGAGAAATGATAAAACTTCTTTGGCATGTGGATTCTCATACCACATTGGTGAAACTTACATCTTGTTCTGTGTCACACAAAGAGCAGATGACCTGAAGATCAATCAACAGAGAAACGTTTGAGGACCTAAACAATGAAAACTCACACAATATGGCAATGGCTGCAGTCCTAAACACCAAACATTACTAGAAGTACGACAGCTCACAGCTTGAGAGACTTATCCAAAACATACCCCTTTCTTCTTTCTCAGACAGCATACTACTATTAGAAGCATTTAACAGGAAAGTAGCCAATTAAGGACCCAAAAAGTGAAAGAAAAAAAATACTGGAACCAACCCAGACAGATGTTCTAGATGCGTTTGAGATTTAGATTCTTGTCCAAGACACTGCATACCCTAGCCAAGTAAAAGCTAAAAAAATGCAGGAGCAGATGGCAGAATCAACGAATCCATGTTTGCCTTCATATTCTAATCGATTGCCATTAGAAAGGAATAAATTAAAAAGCATCTACGATCAAGCTAAACTGCCGGTCATTAATTAGCAAACGAAACCGTGGGGAAGCGAAAAAGAAAAGTAACAGACCTTCGAAACTTCATGGCGCGGAACCTCGTGAGGATCGGATTCTGCCTCGACCTGTAACGCAACAACAAAAGAGGACGGCATCACATAACCATTAACCAGAAGCGTAAAGGCAAAGACTTTTACTTAAGGACACAACCCGAACATCCGGAAGAGAGTTCATTAAAGATGGAACCTTCGCTTCATTGTGACAATGCCTGCAATGGAATACCTCATCGCAGCAAGGGGCTCTAATCCTACACCTTCTCCTATAGTGGTTGCACCTAAAACAACTCCCAAAAAAAAAATCAGAAATTGATCTAAGGAACAAAAGCCCAGATGGAGAAGGAAAGAAAGAGATACCCATGATCACCAGATCCCAGCTCCACCAGAGTAACATTTTGATCTCCAATCAGATGATTTCCAACAATCTCAGTTCCCACCATGATTCCTTTCAATTAATCATCTAGTATACCTGAATTGGAAGGAGAAAAAACGCATTCCAATGGTCAAATAAAGGACCCAAAAGCAATCCAAACTCCAAATCCAGACCAAGCAGCAGAAATCAACAAGGGACTTACTCCGACAACAATATTGATTTGTACTCACAGGTACTTGCCAATCCTACTTATATGTATATATGTACATATATATGTATATATATCTATACACACAAATAAGTGGATGCTTCCTTTGTGGGTCTGAAAGATCAGAGAGAGAGAACTTCCATGTTCTCCTAACTCTGTATACATGTCACCATCGTCAAGTTGCTTTCTGTCTTGCAAGTTGTCGCCATCTGCAAGGGAGAAGGCATAGATGGAATGTGTAATAAAAGGGCTGACTCACAGACACGCAAGAGTTGGATTTTTCGTGTCAAAATCAAATACTATTAGATAAAAATAGATTTGGATTTAGTGGGGACTAGGATCTAGCCCCATATAGGCATTAAAGAGATGCAATATGGAGAAAATAGTAATTAGGGAAAAATGAAAATATTAATAACTAACTCCATTTTAAAAATAATAAAATCTCAAATAATTATGAAAAAACCAAAAATATTGACAACTAATTCATCCGTCTTCCTCGGTGTTCCTCACCCGTGGGTCGTCTGCCCCTCCCCCTCCTCCGACGACCGTCCTCTCTTCTTCCACCAACAACATCACACATGAAAACTACTGACATGAAGTCCTAAAACCAATGACATCTAGATCTAAGAATTCATATCACTGTTTTTGTGTGTGGTGTTAATGGTTTTAGGTCTAGATGTCTACAATTTTAGGTCAAGATGATGTAGCGTAGCGGAAGCGAAAGCGCAAACCATATTGGTTGATTGCGAACTATGGTAACAAAGTAACAAAGTAACAGGATAAGCTCAATACACCCAACTTCCGTCATAATGGATTGAGGGGTTCGTAAACGAACGGCCAGCTAAGGGCAAAAGTAACACCACGGGAATCCACCCGCCACGGGAATCCACCCGAAAATAATGGGACGCACCCAAAGAGTTTGGCAATAGCCTAATTCGTTCTGAATTATTTTTCTTAAATCTTATCTTCCATTACATAATCACGTTCCTATTAATAAGGAAGTGTAAAAATGAAAAATAATAATGCATTAAAGTTCTAAGCCTTTCAGAATTCCTAAATTCAAGGAATTTGATTACAATGGCATTTATTACTACTAATTGGTACTAAATGGCAAACTAAATACATCAGAATGGAGGGTTCATTGTACTTTTATTATACTAAAAGGCTAAGGACGAATTTACTTAAGCAAATGGGCCAGAATATGCAAGATAATGGGCCTCCATTGTTGGACCAGCAAGGCATACGAAAATTATCCATCATCTTTCATGCAATCACCATGCATTTGTAAAACTCCCTACATCATCATCCCCTTCTTAAGAAAATTAACTCATCCCGAGTTGATAATGGTAAGTCTTGGTTGGACATCATGTGCACTTCCTTCGTAGAGCATCATCATAAAACCAGCAGTAGCACTTGAATGCCGCGGTTGTACTTGGATTCTCCCCTTCCAACAAAACAAGTATTTAAAGCTCAATACAATTGATCTCATCATGCCAAACATGTTCTCTTTAGCCCTCTTTTCATCAGACTTCAGGTTGTTCCACACATTAACCAAATAAGAACCAGGAGTGTAGTGAAAATGATCCACACCAAGAAAATCAATGTATTCTACCTGAGTTTCAAAGAACTCAATGTCCTCCTCATGTGCACAATCTTCCATAGGCTTCTCAAGAACAAGTGAATATGAATTCTTCCGCAATTTTGATGACTCTTCAAACAGCTCTATCACATTCTGATTCTCAATCTCTAAATTGCAAATTTCAGATTCTAAATTCACATTTTCTTCAATTATAGAAGTAACATCATGTTGATCATCACGTCCATGGTAAGAATCCCAAAAGTAATCCCACTTTTCCAGCGAGATCAAGCACTTCATGAAATTGCTTAGGAAACAACTCAGAAATCAGTAAATCTCTCATTCTTATCCAACGAGAAATTTTCTTTTTACCTTGTTGTTGTCTCTGAGCTTGTAATCCATCCTACCATAAGAACAGATCAAATTGCAATCGATTTGTAGCAAATTGCAATCGAGCAAATTCAGAAAACTTCTCATAATCAAAGTATAAACCAATCTTCACAAGCTAATTAACGAATTCACCTTTCTGAATCCCTCTACCAAGAGTAGGAATATCACACGCTATAGGAAAAATCATATTGCAATCATACGTGCTCCTCCTAAACTATTCCAACCCAAATGTCCAATCTGAATTTGTCTATAATCTCATAAATCTGTTTGCACCTTAAAAACAAACTTATTTCTTTTTGGACAGAATTTCAACACGAACCCAGAAGATCAAACCTTATGTTGAAGGGAAAGGTAACTCACTCTCAATATGGAAATTGAATGGATCTCATGAAGCTCTGATACCACCTGAACGTAGAACTCACGAAATTAAGGTGTGTTTGAGGGTTTGGACGAATGTAATGGTCCGAATGAGAGGGTAAGCTTGAATGGTTCGAATTAAAAGGAATGGATGAATTGGTACGAACTAAATGGATATGAAAAAAAATTAAAAATAGGACCTTGACCATGAACAACTTCCGTCGTATGATCTAAGGGGTTTGATAAATCAATGGCCAGCTAGGGCAATTTAGTAGCTACGTACGAGTCCACGTACAAACTATGCGAATCCATGTACAACAATGTGAATCCATGCATCAACTATGCAAATCCATGTATAAAACGAGGCAAATCCATGCACTCAATTACACTCGGGTAATCAATGAGAATAACTCTTAATAATTCATATATTCATCATAAGTTGTTTTGTTACATTGATTGGATTACATATTTAAAGACTGAGTGAACTTGGTTGGTCATTAAACCAGTTAGTCCAAGAGTCACGTTCATGAACTTAGGAATTAATTAAAATGAATCTACTTAATTGGAAATGCTTAAAGGACTAAAATGAACTTGACTTAATTAAACAAATTAAACTTAATGAGATCGTAAATGGTAAAATGCAACTAAGTACGTCAAAATGTCTATGAATGTGAATCAATTCGGCATAAACTTTAAATGACGAATTGATCCTTGGTCCTTCTTTGCTTGACAACATTCGGAATGGATGGAAGCCTTGGATGTCTTGGATGTTCCTACATCACAAAATATCACTAGTTTTTGTGTGTGATATTGTTCGCTTTAGGTCTAAATATCATTAATTTTTGTGTGTAGTGTTATTGGTTTAGGTATAGATTTCACTCATTTTTTGTCAAGATATCACTGGTTTTGTATGTGGTATTGTTAGTTTTAGGGCCTCGTGTCACTTATTTTGGTATGTAGTGTTGTTAGTTTTAAGTCTAGTTGTCATTAGTTATAGGTCTAAGTATCACTGGTTTTTGTATGTGGTGTTGTTGGATTTAGGATTTCATATCACTGGTTTTTGTGTGTTGTGTTGTTGGATTTAGAATTTCATATCACTAATTTTTGCATGTAGTATTGTTAGTTTTAGGTCTAAATATCATTGGTTTTTGTGTGTGGTGTTGTTAGTTTTACAACTTTATGTTACAGCTTTATGTCAAAATATCATTGGTTTTGAATATAGTGTTGTTTGTTTTATGGTTTCATGATACTGGTTTTTGGGTATGTATTGTTAGATTTAGAGTTTTATGTCACTAGTTTTGTGTGATGTTGTTGGTTTTAGGTCTAAATTCACTGGTTTTCTTGTGTAGTGTTGTTAGTTTTACGTCTAGATGTTACTGATTTCCAGTCAAAATGTCACTAGTTTTTTGTGTGGTGTTGTTGGTTTTAGGACTTCATCTCACTTATTTTTTGTGTGTGGTACTATTAGTTTTAGATCTTGATATCACGAATATTTAGGCTAAATGTCACTAGTTTTCATATGGTGTTGTTGGGTTTAGGATTTCATGTTACTATTTTGTGTGTGTGATATTGTTAGTTTTAGTCTAAATGTAACTAGTTTTTGTGTGTGGTGTTCTTGGTTTTAAGGCTTCATGTCATTAATTTTCCTATGTGGTGTTGTTGATTTTAAGGCTAAATGTCATTAGTTTTAAGGCTTCATATCACTGGTTTTAAGTCTAAATGACAGTGATTTTTCATTTGGTGTGGTGTTAGTTTTATGTTATTATATTAATAGAGGAAGAAAGAGGAGGTCGTATGAGGAGGAGGATGGAAAACTGACAGAGGAGGATGGACAATAAGTGGAGAAGGAGGATGGACACAGAGGAGGAGAGTAGAGATGGACGGCAAGCGGAGGTGAAGGAAGATAGAGGAGGTCAACATGGAGGAGGAGGAAGATGGAAAATTGATATAGGAGGAAGAGAGACGGAAGGCAGAGGAGGAGGATAAAGGAGGTCATCTTGGAGGAGGATGACCAGCTAAGAAGAGAAAGGCGAAGGAGGTCACCAGAGCAAGAAGAGGTTAGCAAAGGAGGAGGTTGGAGCTACGGCCGACTGGAAGGAGGAAGAAAGAGGAGGTTAGAGGAGGAGGTAAAATTTACAAGGGAAAGGAAAAAAAGTGACGGTAGAGAAGTGGGATTTTTGGAAAGAGAATGAATAAATTTGATTTTCCTTTTTGTGAGATTCCCCCAATTATTAGGGATTTTGTTTCTAGAGAGAGAATAAATAAATTTACTTTTGGGCAAATTACCCTATAGTTCCTGGACTTAACATAATTCTCCTACCACGTCTCTCCTTTCTCATAAATGATTAATCTATCCCTATTTTATGAGAAAACGTTTGTCTGAAGTCCCCACCGACCAAATCAGCTCTTTTTTTTATTTTTTTGTCATGTGAAATTACTATTTTACCCTTTACTAAATGACAAATTTCATCTTATTTTTGTCTTTTTGTGAAGGGTAAAATAGTAATTTTACAAGATAAAAAATGAGAGAAATGAGTGCTAAAGTCAATTAGGGACCCAAGACCAATATTTTTTTAAAATACAGGGACAGCTAAATAATTTTTTCAAAAAAAGGACCCTAGAGGAGATTGTAGTAAAGACTAGGGACTAGGGGGTAATTTGCCCTTTACTTTTTGTACAACTTTGTTTACTAAAAAGTCAAAAATATCCATGATAGCTTTAGCACCATCACATCTATTTTTTTTTTAAAAAAGAAGAAGTTAAATTCGAGGTCTAGAATAGAGTCCCCATATGGGGACTAAATTCCAATATCTTCTGAATCCAAATTAGATAAAAATTAGTTTTGGACTGGGCGTAAATTGAAAAAACTATTTCAAATTGTATAGATTATAAATGATACCGTGTTGACATATTTTATTCTGTAAAATTAGCATATTTTGCATGTCATATATGATATATTTTGGATGTCATTATTAACATGTGTAAATTTTTATTGTGAATTCTTTTAGGTAAAAACAATTTGGTACTATAAAATGCAAGATCATATTAGCATATTTTGTATATTAATATTGACATCATTTATGTGTCATATTAATATATTTTGTATGTCAATAATAACATACACGTCTTTTGTATCTTTATGCATTTTTGCAAAAAAAAAAATTCATACATGTCAATATTGACATACAAATCATGACCATATTGACATTTTTGTGGTAGTGGATAGGTTTTCTAAGATGGCACATTTTATTCCATGTCATAAGACTGATGATGTTTCACATATTGCTGATTCTTTAGAGAAATTGTTAGGTTGCATGGCATGCCTAGGACAATTATTTCTGATAGAGATGCAAAGTTCTTGAGTTATTTTTGGAAGACCTTGTGGTGCAAGTTAGGTACTAAGTTACTATTTTCTACTACTTGTAATCCCCAAACTGATGGTCAAACTGAGATTGTGAATAGGACTTTGTCTACACTTTTGAGAGCACTCATTAAGCATAACATTAAGACTTGGGAAGAATGTTTGCCACATGTTGAATTTTCTTATAATCGTTCAGTTCATTCTGCTACTCAATTCTTGTCATTTGAGCTTGTTTATGGTTTTAATCCGTTGACTCCATTGGATTTATCACCTTTTACCCTTGAGTGAGCATGTTAACTTAGATGGCAAGAAGAAAGCAGAATTTGTCAAGCAATTGTATGAGAAGGCACGATTGACAAGCCATAAGCTGCCAAGGTAGAGCAAAAATCCGAGAGTTCTCTAGCTAATGCGCAAAAGAAGGTAGACATCACTCTAGCAAGAAACTGAGATATTAAGTGCTTTTAATGTCAAGGCAGAGGACATATCTCAAGTCAATGTCCTAATAAGCAAGCAATGGTGATTAGAGAAAGTAGAGAGATTGAAACTGAAGAGGAGGACTCTGAGCATGAAAGTATGCCTTCATTAGAGGATGTGTCCAAGGAGGAGTATGAAGCTACAGACAAACTTACTCTCGTAAGTAGGAGAGCATTGAGTGTGCAAGTGAAAGAAGAGGCTGATGTAGCTCAGCGAGAAAATATTTTTCACATAAGATGCTATGTGAAAGACAAGGTGTGTAGTGTCATCATAGATGGAGGAAGTTATGCTAATGTTGCAAGTACTACAATTGTGGAGAAGCTAGGGTTACTCATTGGAAAACACCCTAAGCCTTACAAACTACAATGGCTGAATGATAGTGGAGAAATACGCGTGATGAAGCAAGTTTTGGTAGCATTTCGTATTGGCAATTATGAAGATGAAGTGTTATGCGATGTTGTACCAATGCAAGTTGGTCATCTATTACTCGGAAGGCCATGGTAGTTTGATAGGAAAGTGCATCATGATGGCTACACCAACAAGTACATGTTCATGCTAAAGAAGAGAGTGATCACTTTAGTACCATTGTCACCGTTGCAAGTTTGCGAGGATAAAAAAACTACTATGTGAGAGCAAGTGAGATTAAGCAAGCTTGTTTTGAGAAAAAGTCAATGATCTTACTTCGGTATAGGGAGACACTTTTGGTTACTAACGAGCTTGATTCACAATTGCCAAGCATGGTTAAGTCTCTTTTGCAGGATTACAAGGATGTCTTTCTCGAAGAATTACCACCAGGTTTGCCACCAATAAGAGGGATTGAACATCAGACTGATTTTGTCCTGGGAGCGACGATCCCAAATCGGCCAGCCTATAGAAGAAACTCGGAGGAGACAAAAGAACTTGAGAGACAAGTAAACAATTTGTTGGAGAAAGGGTACGCAAGAGAAAGCATGAGTCCATGTGCTGTTCCAGTCTTACTTATGCCAAAGAAGGATCGATCATGGAGGATGTGTGTTGATTGTTGAGCCGTCAATAACATTACGATAAAATATTGTCATCCTATTCCTCGCTTAGATGATATGTTAGATAAGTTGCATGGATCTTGCATGTTTTCAAAGATTGATTTGAAGAGTAGTTATCATCAGATTCGCATGAAACAGGGAGATGAGTGGAAAATAGAGTTTAAAATAAAGTTTGATTTGTATGAATGGATGGTTATGCCTTTCGTATTATCTAATGCACCTAGCACATTCATGTGCCTTATGAACCATGTTTTACGTCCATTCATTGGCAAATTTGTGGTTGTTTACATTGATGATATACTCGTCTATAGCAAGAGCATTGAGGATCATGTTGCGCATTTGAAGTCTGTTTTGGATGCATTATGCATGGATCAGTTGTATGCTAACCTAAAGAAATGCACCTTTTGCACAGATCAGCTTGTATTCTTAGGTTTTGTTGTTAGCACTAAAGGAATACAGGTTGATGAGGAAAAGGTTAAAGCAATTCGGGATTGCCTGAGTCCCACAAACATTGCGAATGTCCGAAGTTTCCATGGACTAGCTAGCTTTTACCGAAGATTCATGATAGACTTTAGCACTATAGCTGCACCACTCACCGAGATCATCAAGAAGAGCATTGGATTTAGCTGGGGAGAAGCTCAGGAAAAGGCATTCCAATCATTAAAAGGGAAGTTGACAAATGCTCAATTACTAGCTTTACCTAATTTTTCTAAAACGTTTGAAGTTGAGTGTGATGCATCTGGTGTAGGAATTGGTGCTGTACTCATGCAAGAAGGACGTCCAATTACCTACTTCAGCGAGAAGTTAAGTGGAGCAACTCTGAATTACCCGACCTATGACAAAGAGTTGTACGCGTTGATTCGGACATTAGAGACGTGGCAGCATTACTTGTGGCCCAAGGAATTCGTGATTCCCACTGATCATGAATCATTGAAGCACTTGAAAGGGCAACAAAAGTTGAATAAGAGGCATCAAAATGGGTGGAGTTCATAGAAACATTTCCTTACATCATTCGTTACAAGCAAGGTAAGGAGAATGTAGTGGCTGATGCACTATTGCGAAGGTATGCCTTGATTTCAACTCTTAATGCTAAATTGATTGATTTTGAACATATTAAAGAGTTGTATGTTGAAGACATTGATTTTGGTGAACTATTCCGAGCTACGGAGAAGAGCACAAGTGGTAAATTCTACCAGAATGAGGGTTACCTGTTTCGTGAAAATAAACTTTGTGTGCCTAATTGTTTTATGCGAGAATTGTTAATTGAGGAGGCATATGGAGGAGGATTGATGGGGCATTTTGGTGTTGCGAAGACTTTGGCGATGCTACAAGATCACTTCTATTGGCCACATATGAAGCGAGATGTTGAACGTGTTTGTGGACGTTGCATCACATACAAGCAAGCCATATCTAAGGTAAAGTCCCATGGTTTGTACACTCGACTACCTATACCTAGTGAACCGTGGATTGATATCTCTATGGATTTTGTGCTAGGGCTGCCTAGAACTAAACATGGTAGAGATTCAATTTTTGTGGTAGTGGATAGGTTTTCTAAGATGGCACATTTTATTCCATGTCATAAGACTGATGATGCTTCACATTTTGCTGATTTGTTCTTTAGAGAAATTGTTAGGTTGCATGGCATGCCTAGGATAATTATTTCTGATAGAGATGCAAAGTTCTTGAGTTATTTTTTGAAGACCTTGTGGTGCAAGTTAGGTACTAAGTTACTATTTTCTACTACTTGTCATGCACAAACTGATGGTCAAACTGAGGTTGTGAATAGGACTTTGTCTACACTTTTGAGAGCACTCATTAAGCATAACATTAAGACTTGGGAAGAATGTTTGCCACATGTTGAATTTGCTTATAATCGTTCAGTTCATTCTGCTACTCAATTCTCGCTATTTGAGCTTGTTTATGGTTTTAATTTGTTGACTCCATTGGATTTATCACCTTTTACCCTTGAGTGAGCATGTTAACTTAGATGGCAATAAGAAAGCAGAATTTGTCAAGCAATTGCATGAGAAGGCACGATTGAATATTGAGAAAAAGATGCAGCACTATGCAAGGCAAGCCAACAAAGGATGGCATAAAGTTGTTTTTGAGCCTGGTGATTGGGTTTGGTTGCATATGCAGAAGGAGCATTTTTCTGTGCAACGTCGTTCCAAGCTGCTACCTCGTGGAGATGGTCCATTTCAAGTTCTTGAATGCATCAATGACAATGCTTACAAACTTGACCTGCCTAGTGAGTATAATGTAAGTGCTATATTCAATGTTGCTGATTTAAGTCCTAATGATGTGAGACCATCCAACAACGAGCATGGAGCAATGCAAGTACCTATTGGGCCGATCACGAGAGCAAGAGCCAAGAAGCTTCAATCTAAACTCAATGGATTCATTCAAGGCTTTTGGACTCAAGTTGACACAAGCAAGCCCAAGGACGACCGTGGCAAGCCCGTGCACCTTATTGGCATCCTTCCAGAAGCTTAGCATGCAAGCATGCACGTGGTAATTCCTTTGGATGCAAGGAATTGCCTATTTTGGAAGTTAGCTCATTATTTAGTAAAGTTATTAGATTGATCAGGAAACTATATTCTAGCAACTATGACTTGTTTAAGACTAAGAGAGATGTGCTTATAGACTTCCTAAAGCATGTTTAGATTCTAGTTCTTGTTTAGGTTGTCATTCGGCCAGAATAGGACTTCTTCTTATTTCGGCCAGAATAGACTTTGTTTTAATTAGGGAGTTGATGTACTTGGGAGCCTATATAAAGAGGCCACATTCATTAATAAAGATACACAACTTTGATATTCAGAATACTTAGCATATGGCTAACTTGGTGAGTTGATACGCATTGTGTGTTCTTGGTCAGGCTAGTGCGTCGCTTAGCTAGGGCAACGTTTTTCACTTATCAAATGGATCTTCCATCACCATTTGTGGCGTGATTCGACTACAAGACTTAGGTTCGTGACTTCTAATTGATCGGGTTAGGGTGAGCCTTCACCAAAGTTCGAGCATTGCGTGGTTGGAGTTGAAGTCTTTCTCATCCAACGAGTAGCAATGGTCCGTTCGTGTGGAATTCATAACGAGTTTCATATCATTTGGTATCAGAGCTATGGCTTGCTACTACCTATCCTTTATTTACGTTTTATTAGTTTAGCAATCAATTAGTTGTTTTCGTCCAAGTAATTTGATTCATTCTGAGTTTGGTTGCTTTCGGTCAAGAAAAGAGAAAAGAACAAAAAGAAGAGAGAAAACAAAAAAACGAAACAAAAAAGGGGAAAACAAAAGAAGAAATGAAAAGAAAAGAGGAAAGAAAGAAAGAGCCAAAACAGGAGCCGCAAGACTAAATAGGCAACCGTAAGCCAAAGGAGGAAGCGACTTCCAAAATAGGCGTGCGAGCTAAACAAGCAAGCTTGCAGATCAAAAGAGGACAAGGACGAATCAAGAAAAGAAGGGAGGCACACGCAAGACTAAAGAGGGAAGAAAGAAATCTTCTGGTGCAAGAAAGCAAGCAAACAACGATCTGTTTGTTTTGTGAAAACTTGTAGCTCAAGCAAAGGCGATACTAGCTTTAGTAAGAATGTGCAAGTATCACGAGTGGAAAGAGGCAAGAGTGTGTGAGTACCTTAGAGAGAAAAGGCAATAATTGAGTGCAAACACGAGTGAACTTGAGTGCACCTTACATTGAGCCATTGCAAGAACGCATGAATACGATGGAGAATTCACGCAATAACCAACTGCTGAGGAGAGGAGTACAAGCACCCTGAAGGTTGGCACCTTGGGATGACACGCTTGAAGGGGAAGTTCGTGCACCTAGGAGGAGGGCTCCTCTAGGAGGCTCAAGTGGAGAAGATTCTGATCGAGAAGAGGATGCAAGATCCGTAAGAAACTATAGGAGGCCAAGGGCTAAGCACCAACCAAGAGAAGCTAGAGAAGCAAGACCAAAGAGAGAAGACAACATGGGAAGTATCAAACTCAAGATACCTGCCTTTGTTGGTCATGCTGATCCGGAAGCTTATTTAGAATGGGAAAAGAAGATTGAGTTCGTGTTTGATTGCTATGAACACTATGAAGCAAGAAAGGTAAAACTTACCATCACGGAGTTCACTGATTATGCTATAACTTGGTGGGATCAACTTGTGACAAGCAGGAGACGAAATAGAGAGCATCCTATAGCTACTTGGGAGGAGATGAAGGTGGTGATAAGAAAAAGGTTTGTTCCAAGTCACTACTATAGAGAGCTTTACAAGAAGTTACAAGGAATGAGGCAAGGAAGTATGAGTGTGGAAGAGTATTACAAACAGATGGAGATGGCCATGATACGAGCTGATGTAGATGAAGATAGAGAAGTCACAATGGCAAGGTTCTTGAATGGACTCAATCCTGAAATTCAAGACAAAGTTGAGCTGCAACATTATGTGGAGTTGGAGGAACTAGTGCACATGGCAACAAAAGTTGAAAAGTAGCTCAAGAGAGGAGGAAGAGAAGCAAGAGCTTCACCGAGTTCTACTTGGAAACCAAACTACTCGAAAAAGTTTGACAAGCCTCAAGCAACCAAAGTAGAGCAAAGATCCGAGAGTTCACAAGCCAATACTCAAAAGAAAGTGGAAGTCACTCCAGCAAGAAACCGAGACATCAAATGCTTTAAATGTCAAGGAAGAGGGCATATCTCAAGTCAATGTCATAATAGCAAGCAATGGTGATTAGAGAAAGTGGAGAGATTGAAACTGAAGAGGATGATTCGGAGCATGAGAGTTTGCCTTTATTGGAGGATGTATCCGAGGAGGAGTATGTAGCTACTGAAAAACTTACTCTTGTAAGTAGGAGAGCATTGAGCACTTAAGTGAAAGAAGAAGCTGATGTTGCTCAAAGAGAGAATATCTTTCATACAAGGTGTTATGTGCAAGGCAAGGTGTGTAGTATCATTATAGATGGAGGAAGCTGTGCAAATGTTGCAAGCACTACCATGGTGGAGAAGTTAGGGTTACTTACTGAAAAGCACCATAAACCCTATAAACTACAATGGCTGAATGATAGTGGAGAAGTGCGAGTGATGAAGCAAGTTTTGGTAACATTCCACATTGGCAACTATGAAGATGAAGTAAAGTGCGATGTTGTGCCAATGCAAGCTGGTCATCTATTGCTAGGAAGGCTGTGGTAGTTTGATAGGAAAGTACATCATAATGGCTACACCAACAAGTACACATTCATGCTCAAGAAGAGAGTGATCACGTTGGCACCCTTATCACCATCACAAGTTTGTGAGGATCAAAAGATATTACAACTAGAGAGTGATGATAAAAGAGAGCGTGACAAGAAAAAGAAAGAAGGGAGGAGAGAAGAAGCCGAAAAACAGAAAACAAAGATGGCCAAAAGAGAGAAAACAATTGAGAGATCAAAAGTAGCAAAAAAAATAGAAATTAAAACAGCCATTGAGAGAAAATCCGAGGATTGAAAAAGAAGTTACTATGTGAGAGCTTTTTAAAGTTGGATTATCTGTTTTGCGATATGTATTATAAGACTAAACCAGAGGCAAGTAAGAGTTGACCTACTATTTATAAATAGAATAATAATAGATCTTTGTTCCTTATTGAAGAATGAGTAAATAAAATCTCATATTTTTCATAAATGAAAAAAATTTACTTCACATGAAAAAACTGATTTGTGTAAGATCCTAGAATTTAGATTAACTCCTAAATTTCAATTAAAAAAGATACTTTAGATTGTCTTTTAACCAAAAACTAGATTATACTACTTAGGGCTTTAGTGTTACGACCCTCGCTAGTTTTGCCTTTGTTGTGACTGTTTGGTCCGACCTTTGGTTATTTTGTTTTGATCAGTGTTAGAAACGTTGTGTTGAATTTGTTGACTGTTGGGAGAATAGGTGTTACTTTTTCGTGTGAACTCTGATCTGGATGACTCCAAGTTGGGTAGGTTCGCAACATGTTAGTCTACGCCTTTAGTGTTTTGAGTTTTGTGATTTAAGCCTTGCATTTTTGAGTTTTGGGAGAATTTCGATTGAGTTAGGAACGGTAGGCTTAGTTCATCAACTTTCAGTCGAAAAATCATAACTCTCTCATACAAACTTCGAATCAAGCGATTCAAAAATGAGTAGATCCGTACGACCTAGAGCTACAATTTTATTGTTTTGAGTTTTATAAAATTCGAAAGCAGGAGACCCCAGAGACGGCTGAAAAGCCAGCGAATGCTGGGAGGGTTACGGATTCCCAAAATTTGGGACTAGCGACTGCTGGGGTTTCCAGCAATCGCTAGGCTACACGTCATTTTCTTCAAAAATTTATAAATTTCTCATACAACCTCCGATTTTGGTGATTTCAATTTGAGTAGGTTTGTAACATCTAGGACTACGACTTGGTTGTGAGTGTTTTGACATTTGAGGATTTATTTGATAGAAGCATGGGAAAGTTCTTAGGTGCTCAATTTTAGGTATGATTCTCGTCAAAATTGGAAGAATTTATGAAATGGTGAACTATATGACTTTTATGGATTGAAGATTGATTTGTGGACCTATTAGAACTTAAGTAGAAGTTTTGGAGTGTTGAGGATGACTTAAAAGGTTGAGGACCAAAGTGGAATAAGCTTGAGGATAGACTTTCCATTTATGGAAAGTTTTGCTTAAAATATCTAGGAGATTTTGTGAGTGGATTCATTGTGCATCCTTTCAAGAAAAACAGAGAGAGAGAGAGAAGGGAAAAATGTGGAGAAGAAGGGAAAGAGAAAGAGAAGAAGCTTCCCTTGGATTTGTGACTTGGTAAGTTGATAAGTGTAGGGTTTGTGAATACCTTGAAGTTGGTGTAAGCAAGTGAGGTTTTGAGCAACTTTGTGATTTTAGGTTTGAGAGTTTTGAGGCTTTGAATGGATGATATGATGTTTATAGATGATGAGTTATACTTTGGTGTTGGATTGGGGGACTTTAGTGCTTATTTTGGAGACCTTGTGTGAGAATCCAATGTTTGGGACTTAGGTGTTAATTTATCCCATTTTCCTTATACTTGGAGGGTTGTGTTTGATCGAGGTTTATTTTTATTGATTAGTTGACCATCGTTAGGAATTCGAACAACGTGGATCTTAAAGTGAAGCGTGGAGCCTTAGGAACAATTTGCGCAATTTGGCTAAAGGTAGGGTGATATTATTCCTAATTTCTGTTTTGACTAACATTGTTTGTTATAAACTTGTGACTTTATTTTGATATGATGATTATGTGGTGATTAGATGGATTGTGAATATTAGTCTTTGATTTGTGTGCTTTGATGATTTTGGTTTATGCATGGTTTTGGAAATTATGAGTCATTGGGATTATGAGGTTATGGTTTTGGTATTTATGAATTTGTGTATGATATATGTGAGTCAATTTGTGAGATGGCAGACGATGAGGTCTACCCGTGACCAACCGGGGATGTTGGCACATGTGTACATGTTTTTGGGGATATATTGGATTTGGTACGATTATGATATGGCTGGCAGAGTTTGATTATGAAAGCGCTATAAGATATGGTATCCCAGTGTTGTGAGAGGTAGTGACACGATCTAGACTTATCCGAAGTCCATCCATGTCATGGCATTTGTGATGCCTTTTTTGAGTCGAAATGTGTCTGTTGTTGATTTGTGATTTTGTCTTTGGTTACGATTGAATTACTTGTGAAGTGCTAAATGTTTATTTTGTACCAATTGTCTATGCATGAATTTGAGTCATTGCATGTGCTTGGTTTGTTAATTATAGGTTAGTTTTAATATCCTCTACTAAGTACTTTCAAGTACTTATCCCCTCCTCCACATGTGATGAAAGTTAAGGATCGTGTCGTCCAAAGAGTCTTTGTTGTTCATACGTTTGAACCCATCATCTACTTCTCGGGTTACTAGAAGTCTCTGGATGGTATTTCTCTTCTGTAATCAAGTAGAGTCGCTCCATTGTATATTCGTAGGACCTTTTATATAAACATTAGAATTATGTAAGAATGTTTGTATGTATATTTATGTATATATATGGTTTATGCTTCCGCATTTGATTCAAGCTTTCGCAATTCAATATGTATGTTCATATGAGACTAGTTGGACCATGGCTCCTCAGTTTAGGGAGTGTGATCCAGCACCGTATCAGCACCATGGATTTAGGTCATGACAGAGTTGGTATCAGAGCTATAGGTTTTCAAAGCTCTAAGTTTGTCAGAGCCTAGGATTCTTGAGTTTGAATTATGTGTTATGTATAATGGAGCATAGGATTGTCATGTCTTTGTCTTCTTTCATGTGTCGATCCTTAGTGTATCTAATTCTAAATCATTTGTATAGGAGGATATGACAAGTACTCCTAGTGATTCCGAAATGGCAAGGGGGAACGGGGAGAGCTCCCAAGGACGAAGGGAAGAAGTGGCATATGAGATTTTGCCACAAGTTAGAGTTATTAGAGAAGAGATCCCATTGCCTATTAATGATGTGCTTGCGCCTACGTTGGAAGGGCAAGGAAGCGACAGTGTGGATCGTGTGATGAGAGCGATAGAGAAATTCATCGTTATTCAGCAAATTCAGGTAGAGCAGAATATCGCTCAAGCTTCTAAGAAAGACTCATTAGGAGAGTTTTTGAGATTGAAGCCACCAACCTTTTCGGGTATGAAGAGTGATCCTCAAGTCTTCATCGATAAGATGGAGAAAAGAAAGAGAATCCTGAGATGTGATGGGGTAAGAATGGTGGAGATCGCCTCATTTCAATTGGTTGGCGAGGTTGGAATATGGTTCCAGAATGAGGGATCATATGCTTGGACGTGGGAGTTCTTCAGCAAGGCCTTATTAGATTGATTTCTACCTGAGAGTTTGAAGGATGCTCGAGCTTTCGAGTTTGAGCGACAGATGAAAATACCTGGGATGACGGTGGATCAGTACGATCAAAGGTTCAATTATCTGTCGCATTATGCAGAACATTTGATCCCCGATAAGAAAAAGAAGGTGAAGAGATTTGTTTGTGGCCTTGACGATTCCATGTTCATGGTCATAATGCCTCGTGGATTTGAGACTTATGCTACTACTGTGGATTGTGCTCGAACATTAGAGATGTGGGATGGTGATCATCAGGTAGCTCTAAGCCAGTGAAAGATTCAGAGGATTGATAGGCAGCCACAAAGAAGTGTGAACCAAGGGCTTAGACTGCAAGAGAGGTGGTCCGGTAGTCAGTCAACATCATCAAGGGGTAGAGGACCAGTTGGAAGATTCGGTTAAAGAAATGACTTCCATATACAGCATTCAGCTATGGGTCAGTCCAGTAACTTTAGGATGTGCCCGAGTTATGGAAAGCAATATTTGGGGGATGTTTGCTATAGGAGGATTGGGGCTTGTTTTAACTGTAGCAAAGTCGGCCACCAAGTCAAAGATTACCCTACATTCGGATAGTATAGACAAGTGGCAAGCATGGTAGCCTCGTAGTCTGTACAAGCAAATCTTTGTCCTCAAGTTCAGAGGGAAGTTGGTTCAAGGATTGAGGGTGAGATCCGAAGGAGGAGGAAGCAGAGCGCAACCTTGTGTATATGCTCTGACGAGGAGAGATGCCAAGGCTAGCAACAATGTCATTGCAGGTACCCTTCCTATTGGATCTTCTAATGCATGTGTATTGTTTGATTTGGGATCTACGCACTCTTTTGTGTCATCCCGCTATATGCAATTATTAGATATTTTGCCTAGGTGCTTAGATGAACTCATAATTGTTGCTACACCTTCGAGTAGTTATGTGAATATTTGTGTGGTGGTCATATCATACATTATCTCAGTCAGTGGACATGAACTATCGATTGATTTGTACGTATTAGATATGGATGACTTTAACATGATAGTAGGGATGGATGTGTTGTCCACTTATCATGCGGGGATGGACTGCTTTGAGAAACGAATCACTTTCTGTCCGTTGGAAGAGACGAAGTTTGAGTTTCAGGGTGAGCGGAAGGTGACAGTAACTAAGTTGATTTTGTTTATGAAAGTTACTCGATTTTTAGAGAGGGGATGTGTGAGTTACCTAGCTTGGGTTAAGGAGATTGAGAAGGAATATGTTTCAATGGATGATGTTCCGGTGATTAGAGAATATCCGAATGTGTTTCCCGAGGATTTGTTGGGATTGCCCCTTGTGAGGGAGATAGTCTACATTGAGTTGGAGCCTGGCACTGAGCCAATCTCTATACCACCATATCGTATGGCTCTGGCTAAGATGAAGGAGCTGAAAGAGAAGTTGCAGGATTTGTTGGATAAAGGCTATATCCGGCCTAGTGTGTCTCCGTGGGGAGCACCAGTTTTATTTGTGAGTAAGAAGGACAGAACTTTGTAGTTGTGTAGAGACTACTAGAAGTTGAACAAGATGACCATTCGAAACCAATATCCACTTTTGAGGATTGATGATCTGTTTGATTAACTTTGTGAAGCTAAGTGGTTTTCTAAGATCGATTTGTGATCGGGATACTATCAGTTGCAGATAAGGGAGTCAGATATTCCAAAGATGGCATTTAGGACTTGGTATGGACATTATGAGTTTTTGGTCCTACTATTTGATTTGACAAATGTTCCGACTACATTCATGGACATGATGAACTGAGCATTTAAACCTTTCTTGGACTAGTTTGTGGTCATCTTTATTGATGACATTCTAGTGTACTCCACAAGTTAGGAGAAGCATGAGAAGCACCTTAGACTAGTGTTACAGAAGTTGCGAGAAAAAAACTTTACGCTAAACTCTCGAAGTGCGAGTTTTGGCTTCAGAGTGTGGCCTTCCTAGGACACGTGGTATCCAGTGATAGAGTATCGGTGGATCATAAGAAGATTGAAACTATGATGAGTTGGCTTACTCCAGTGAATGTGATGGAGATACGTAGCTTTTTAGGTCTAGCGGGTTACTACTGACAGTTTGTCAAAGACTGTGAAGTACAAATAGTTGGAGAAGTGTGAAGAAAGCTTCCGAGAATTGAAGGATCGATTGACGCATGCACCTGTGTTAGTCCTACCTTCGGGTACGGGTAGTTATTCAGCCTATTGCGATGCATCAAGAGTTGGATTGGGAAGTGTTTTGATGCAGCAATAGAATGTCATCGCATATGCTTTTAGACAGTTAAAGAAGCATAAAGAGAATTATCTGGTGCATGATCTGGAATTGGCGACCATTGTGTTCGCCTTAAAAATTTGGAGACATTATTTGTATAGTGAGAAGTGATTGCGAGCCTCTTTTCCTTCTGCACGCTCGTTTTACTAATGCTCCTGTTAAGAGATCTACTTCAAATCTACTTAAAACTGAATGTTCAGTCATTTGTTCGGACTTCCTGGCGTGCGCCAACCAAGGGTGGCGTACGCCTACTCTTTACTAACTTAAACTCTGGCACGCGCCAATTTGATATGGTACGAGCCAAAAGCTCTCGAATAAACTGACCTAACGTGCGCCAAGAAGGCTGGCGTATGCCAAGTTATCAGCAGAATTGTAGCAGATTGCAACAATGAGTAAGTGATGTGTGTCTAAAACACGCATTAAATGCATAGGATTTTATGTCTATTTTGCACTTTTGTATTTAGTTTTATATTGTTTTAGTTATCTTTTGAGTTTTAGGTAACTAATAGGCTCTTTGTGCTAAATTATAGGAAAAGAGGCAATTTTGGTAAGATTCATACATGAAGGAGGAATCTAGAAGTACAGCTGCCTTGGAGGTATATTTTCGTCAGTTTCGGAGCAGAATTTGAAGATACCTATCAAATACAAAATTCAAGATCTCTCTTTCTTCTTTCTGTCGATATAAAGAATACATAAATCGGAGTCCAAAAGAGGAAGTTATGACCAAAATACTGAAGGCTAATTTGGCACATTTTATTTGGCGAGAATTGACAATATTGGAAATTCACTTTCCTGAAAAGTTAGGACTCTTTAGGACGACCCTTTTAGATTTTAGGTTTAGGAGGTTATATAACCCTACTAGCTTTATTTTAGACCCCCCTCTTCTCTCCCCCATTCATCACAATTTCATTCAGTAGATTAGATTTTATTATGAGGAACTAATTCTCTTGGTGGATTTGAGGAAGGAACCCACGGTTGTGAGGATCTTGTTTTATTCATCTTGTTCATTTTAGTATTTGCTTGTTTCTTCTTAATATTGTTCTTGAATGATTTGCGGTCGTGAATTTATTCTAGAATTCATATGCCATTGATTTCTGATTAGCGGTTGCAGTTAGGAATTGAACTAGGAGCAAAGTTAATTCAGCGAGGAACGGTTGTTACCAAACTAATTGACTAGGAATAAGTAAGGCTAGTTTGTACATACCAAGGTTTTGAGTATAATCGCTAGGAGTAGGAACATCTGTCCTTAATGCTATTTTCTTATAGTTGCCCTGGCGTATTAGATGATAAATAACTAGTTATGCGGTCGCTGGCTAGTTGATTATAGGATGTTAGTGGTCTCTTTGCGGTTGCGGGAGATTTACCCCTATTTGCTCAATGAATTAGATATCCTTTGTGATCCAATGATCGACCACGTAGTATTCCGACCTTGAATCTACTATCTATTTTTCATTAGTTTTGCATATATTTATTTTCATTTTCTTAGCTTAGTTTTCTTTTGATCATTCACAAATCTCCCCCCTTTTACTTTCTTGTTTAATATAGTTAGATTAATCATTTATCGTCCCTCCTTGGATCTTACTCGGTATCTTCCTTGTTTACTACAAGTTTGTGAACTGTAAAATATCGGTTTATTTTGAGGGGCTTCGACACGCTCGTCAAAATTTGGCGCCATTGCCGGGGAGGTAAGCATTTTATTTGATTGATCTAACTTATGTTTTATAGAGCTTCATGTGCAGGTCTACCAACCTCTACGCTTGAACCTGTTTGTGATGGATGGATAAACTATCCAATTGAGTACTATGGAGATCGATTTTATTGGAATCATGATCCTTATGCTCATTCATATCAACACCGTCCAACTCAAGCATCTAATTCCTCATTGGAAGATCTTATTAGGACATTGGCTATCACAACAAACCAGAGTATCCAAGCTACTAACCAGAGCATTCAGAATCTTGCCATCCAAACTCAAGAAAGCATCAAGAATATTGAGGATCACATATCTCAAATTGCAGCTGATATAAGGGAGATGAAAGAAAGTCATCTGAATGTGGAATACCAAGACCACATGTTGGAAGAAATAAAGGTTGAGAGACAACGTGAAGGGGAAGTGGTGGAATCTGAAGAAGAAGAAGGACAAAATGAATGTGAGGTGATGATTGTACCGCAGCTCATCGAAGAACCATTAGAGACCATACTACCCAAGGCGCCACCAACAAAACTACAAGAAGTGGAGTTTGAAGTTAAAGTTGGTGAACCCTATGCAGATAGCATGTTCTCGTATCAATTTGAGTACGTGTACATACTAGATATGGTTAAAGAGGATGACAAGGCACCAAGAGGGAATATGAAGAGGAAGATCGCACAAGCTTCCGGAGTTAAAATGAAGATTCGGGACCAAAACTACATGTTTAATTCTGGTTGAAAGAGACCAAAGAGGCGTCTAGCTAACGACGTTAAATTAGCGCTTATTGGGAGGTAATCCAATATTTTTTTTTTCATTTATGGGATTTCTTTTATTTCAAAATAATACTTCTTAATTGGGTCTAATAAGTTGTCTTAATTTTGTAGGAAAAATCTTTATAAAAATATGTGGAGGCGAGGAAGCATTTTTGCAACGAAGTGGACATATATTTTACTCCTTTTTCGCAGCGACTGACAAATATCGTCACGAAGTGCACAGATGATTTTACCCTTCTCGTGCGACCAAAACCTTCACGGTACGAAGTTGCCAGTGACTTTTGTCACTTCACGCCACCTACACCCCCTCCCTAATTGTCACGAGGACTTCATGCCTAAGGATTTTGTGGAACAATATTTTAATCATAGTTGAATTCCTTTATAGAATTTTAATAGGATTTGGACTCTCCTTCTTTCCATTATCCTCGTCATTAATTGTCTTCCTGTTATGGTTCATTAATTTTTTTTTACAGGAAAAATAGCAACTAGATTCGATTTTATCAAGCCTCCAACGGAAAAGCAAATCATCTGCAACAACGAAAGGCAAGCATAAATGAGGAGAAAATCAAGCACCACCAAGGGAGTTCCTAAAACCTAAACTCAATTGCTTAACTTTCATTTTTTTTTCTCTACCTTTTTATTTTTTTGTTTTGTTTTCTTATGTGTCTCGTGTGTCTTGAATATTTTATTATTTATTTTATTTATTTATTTTATTTTAGGTCACCCTATAACATGAGGACATGTTGTTCTCAAAGTGTGGGGATGTTTATGTAATTTTTAGTTTCTTTTGTCAGTTGAGACAACGTCTTGCATGAACTTGCAACCTTGAATTTTTAGCCTTTAGCAACTTAAGATCCTTAGGAAAGCTCATGCTAGGATAAAATTAGCAAGGATATGATAAAGCCCATATTGAGAATTAGTTCTTACTTTTCAAAAATCTCATAATTGGATTAAGCGACCACTAGTATACAAGACTGATAGAACACTTGAGAGAATTCGGGTGGCACGGCTGTAGTAACCAACTCCCGCTTGTATCATGAAAATATTTTAACTAATTTGTGTGAGGACTAACCGAGTGAAAAAAAAAACTTGCTGCCCTTCTATGTTCTTGAAAGAAAGAAAATGTTCTTAAGGGATGTGAAAGAAAAGAAAGAAAATTGAAATGTGGAATGTGGAAAGCAAGGTGGAATGAGAAAGAATGCTGGCGGAAGGTCAGTAGTCAGGTAAACAAGTAGAGATAGAGTAGTCTCCGGCCTGATTAGGATGGAGCTTGAGGACAGTTATAGGTGTAACTGGAGCAACAAAAAGTTGTAAAATCCGCCCTATTGACATCCAAGAGTGAAGTCCCAAGTGCCATGCAAGTTGAGTGCTAACCACGTTGACCTAAAATGTTTTGGGATGAGGCCAAGCTGAACAGCATTATAAGTGCCTTAATATCCAGTCACGCCTTGAGCTTATTGATGTTGAGTCTCTAGTGGTCTTCACTACTTTGAATGATTAAAATTATGGGGAACTAGTTTGATTTATGGGCTAGACTTGAATTGCGAAATTAACTTGGCATTGGAATTCCTGAGGATAGTCTGTTGTTAATAGTTCATTGATTTAGTGTGGTTAAAATGTAAGTGCTCGAGTTTCCAATATCTGTTTCATGTGTTGTGTGTTTTCTTTTATTTTTTTTGAGTCTTTGTCTTTTGATTTTATGTCTTAGTTTGAGTCTTGCTTGGGGACAAGCAAAGTTTAAATGTGGGGATGTTTGATGTGTGTCTAAAACACGCATTAAATGCATAGGATTTTGTGTCTGTTTTGCACTTTTGTATTTAGTTTTATATTGTTTTAGTTATCTTTTGAGTTTTAGGAGACTAATAGGCTCTTTATGCTAAATTATAGGAAAAGAGGCAATTTTGGTAAGATTCATACATGAAGGAGAAGTCTAGAAGGACAGTTGTCTTGAAGGGTTTTTGGATCAGAATTTGAAGACCCCTATCAGATACAAAATTCAAGATCTCTCTTTCTTCTTTCCGTCGATATAAAGAATGCAATAATCGGAGTCCAGAAGAGGAAGTTATGACCAAAATACTGAAGGCTAATTTGGCAGATTTTATTTGGCGGGAATTCGGGGACAATATTGGAAATTCACTTTCCTGAAAAGTTAGGACTCTTTAGGATGACCCTTTTAAGTTTTTAGGTTTAGGAGGTTATAACCCTACTAGCTTTATTTTAGACCCCCTCTTCTCTCCCCCATTCATCATAATTTCATTCAGTAGATTAGATTTTATTATGAGGAACTAATCCTCTTGGTGGATTTGAGGGAGGAACCCATGGTTGTGAGGATCTTGTTTTATTCATCTTGTTCATTTTAGTATTTGCTTATTTCTTGTTCTTAATATTGTTCTTGAATTATTTGCGATCGTGAATTTATTCTAGAATTCATATGCCATTGATTTCTGATTAGCGGTTGCAGTTAGGAATTGAACTAGGAGCAAAGTTAATTCAGCGAGGAACGGTTGTTACCAAACTAATTGACTAGGAATAAGTAAGGCTCGTTTGTACATACCAAGGTTTTGAGTATAATCGCTAGGAGTAGGAACATCTATCCTTAATGCTATTGTCTTATAGTTGCTCTGGCATATGAGATGATAAATAACTAGTTATGCGGTCGCTGGCTAGTTGATTATAGGATGTTAGTGGTCTCTTTGCAGTTGCGGGAGATTTACCCCTATTTGCTCAATGAATTAGATATCCTTAGTGATCCAATGATCGACCACGTGGTATTCCGACCTTGAATCTACCATCTGTTTTTCATTAGTTTTGCGTATATTTATTTTCATTTTCTTAGCTTAGTTTTCTTTCGATCATTCACAAATCTCCCCCCTTTTACTTTCTTGTTTAATAGTTAGATTAATCATTTATCGTCCCTCCTTGGATCTGACTTGGTATCTTCCCTGATTACTACAAGTTTGTGAACTGTGAAATATCGGTTTATTTTGAGGGGCTTCGACACGCTCGTCGGTAAGTATAGGTTTGTCAATCCACAGAGATTGAATTTTTAGGCTAGTCTAAGGTTTACTTACTTAACTAGGATCACATTATGAAGTTTTGTTGTTGAACACTTATGATCTAAACTCTAAAGCACAAATATAAAGCTAACAAGAACTAACACTTAGATAGTTATGAATACAAAACAGAATATTAACAACTTAATAACTAAAAGTGAGCAAGGTACCTAAACCAGCAACATAACCATAAGATATAGAGGGTTTTTAGTGTATGTGATATGGTCCGAGTGAATCTAAAGAAACTAATCCTCACTTTCGCATAAGATTAGCCAAAGTTACTCCTAAACTAGACTTAGAATGGTTAGATATGTTCTTTCAACCCCACCAACCATCTAAGCTAGCAAAGAACCAACTATATGCTCCACTCCAAGGACTTCAGTAGGTCACCAAGAAGATTTCTCTCCTAGCAAGAGTACTCATCATCAAACCAACCTATCGATCAATTCTATCTCCTTTCGGTCTCAAATTTTGACTAGCTACTAAGGCTTGGTGATCAAGCAAGTCTAAGCAAAAGTATCAAGTACGTTGATAAGAACACAAATATGAACATACACACCTCACAACCGTGGCTACATCAAAGGTAACAAGGAATTAACATCATAAGCATAAACATACTACTCACACATACTATTAATTAACATCATAAGCATAAACATAGACAAAGAGTAAAAAGGAATGGAGACTTATCAAGACTCCAAGCTCCCCCTCTTCAAGTCCACGTTCTTTAACTAGAAACAATACTACTTAGTGAAATATTTACTATCTAATATATGTAATATGTATTATGTACCTCTTACAAACAAAGGGAAAATACTTTATATACTAACTAACTAATGAGATAGTTTACAAAATATCTAATCTAACTTATTTAACTAAAATATCTAACCTAAAATATCTAAAAAGGAGTCAGCAACTTGTCCCCTTTCTTCTTGAAAGCTCTAAGCCGACCTTGTCAAATCTTGCATTTTGTTTGTCCAACACTCAGATTATTTTACTTCTGTCAATCTGGTCTGGCATATGCCAAGTCACCTGGCGTGCGCCAGCCTTCACGTTTTTCTTCTCCGAGTATGAATGGTCATCTGAGTGAATAGTCATCCGAGTAACGACTACTTGGCATGTGCCACATGATCATGCATTGCATTCCTTGGCTTCGGATCTTCCTTCTTGTCCTTGGCTTTGCGTGCTTGCTTGATCATCCTCCACTTCTCCTCAAATAAGCTCTTAAAAACAAGCAAACTCAATGAAAAACGATAAACTCAGCAAAAACACACAATGAATGAAAACTAACATTATGACAACTAAAATGCAACTAAATCAACCTAAAACACTAAGAACAACCTACTAAAAAGACATGACAAATGAGTGTTTTTGACACTCATCACACTCTTACACTTGAATCTTTGCTTATCCCCAAGCAAAAACTCAAAATGCGGATAACCTAAACAAAAATCAAATACAAACAAATAAATACAAAACAAGGTAAAGACATGGCATGAATAGATCAACATTTAACTTCCCTCAAAAACAACAACTAGCATCACAATGAAATCATAATCTAAATTAGTTCATCAATCCATAACAAAAAGCACAACAAACTAGTAGGCATCTCAACACTCAATTGTTTAGGCAAGTGTTAACATCCTACGTCCTACTCAGCTTTATCTAAAAATTGCAATGGTTGCTAATGATCAAGGGGTCTTTTCATCGGGTGTAATGGGGCTTAAGGTCAAGGTGAGGTAACATATTTGGATGGTAGCTAAACCACCCAATCCGAGGACATGTCACAAATGTAACTAATTGCTTGTCTAATCTAAACATCCTCACAAATATCACATTCATAAGCACACTCCCCAAATTTCCAAATGTCCTAAGACCTAGAAGCACGAGTTTCACCTAGACACATGCCTTATTTAACTTTACATTCTTTTACACTTCTTTTTCTTTTCTTCTTTTTTTCATCATTCATAAGCAACTATTATTCACAAACTACAACAACTATACAAACTTAGCACCTTCTAGGCAAAAACTCGACTTCTTACATGGTCATAACTACAACATCCTAACGAACAAAAACCAAACTAAGCCAAAGCTACCAACTAAATCCAATACACGTGCAAACCTATAAGTCCTCGAATCGGATGATCAAAGGTAAGGAAGATGGATGATATAGGGTTTATAGTCGGCTTCCTCATCTAAGATCAAGAAAAGGCTAGGCTCATCGGGTTTAAACAACAGATATATAAGAGATTTTGTCTCTAAATCTCTAGGCTCAATGTCAAAGAATGCCCCTGTCCTTTCACTAACTTCCACGCAACCTAGACTACGATAAGTTCTAGTAGGATACCACGATCAACTGACTTAAGTATGCACCTCATGAAAAATATAGAGATAGATGTCTCTTTCTTTGGCTCAAATACTCACAAGGTGCACTCAACAACCCTCTAGTCTAGTCTACATAGTGAAACCACTAGTCTAAATAAAATAGTGCGAGATTTCTACCAATTCCTAGTCTTTGTGCTCGAATTAAATTCCTAACTAAGAAAATGATAAAATTCTAACAGAAGTTGAAAATTTTTGAGGGGGATCAAATTTTTGAAAAATTCATGCCAAGTCTAAACCTAAACAAAATGTACTAACATACTAACATACTAAACAACCTAAAAGGAAGATTCCTAGAAGAAACTCTCCCCCACACTTGAATGACACATTGTCCTCAAGGTGTCTAAGATACTAATAAGTACCTAAATGCAAAACATGCATAGACACAAAGAAAATACAAATAAACATGCAACACAACAAACTCACTAATGGCATTTCATGTAATCTACCTTCTTGTGACCTTTTCGACTTTAAGCCTAATAGGATCACCTTGTAGAAACACAAAATGACATTAAATGAGTTACAAGCACACAAATTCAAAAATAGAATCAAGATACATAAAAGTAAATAAAAAAATAAAACAAATAAAAAAAATACAAAGTAAGGAAATAGGAGCTCCCTGTCAATCATCTAAAGCAGGAGGAGGAGGTGGTGGGAATGTGAAACCGCTACCAAAGTTCTCTGCCCAGGTGCGCATCCACTCGGCGTGTGCTCACTTCTACTCATAATGCTCCTACTGGCGCACCATGTGAGCTCTCTAGTCGGCGTAGAACGCCCTGCTCCTCTCTCTGAGCTCTAAGCTCAGCCTCTATGCAAGCATTGTAGTTGTACTGCCAGTCCCACCCAGCTGTGTTGCTAACTACATAGTCCTGTAGTTGTACGCTGTAACCATGAAGTTGCTCTCTATAACCCTGTAACTATACCTAGGTCACGTAAATACTACATCTCTGACTGCAAATCAGGTGCCTAATGACTTGGTCCTGCATTGTCATGCTAGGCCTGGTATTGATGGCTGGTGCCTGCCTGCTCTGCATCCTACCTAGGACCCTCCTATCCTGGCATCCATCCTGGTGCCCTAAGGCGGTCCTGCACTGTCCTTCTCTCTTCCTACATCTTGTACTTGACAACCTCCACTCTATCAATCATTGTCTTCTTGATCAATTTGCTATAATAGAGTTTCTCGATGTTGAGCAGCACCAGCTCCAAAATGAATCCACAAAAGGTTACAAACTGCTCAAAAAAATGGTGACGTGCAATACGAGAAATAATATGACCTAAGTAAAGATACATAGGTTCCCTATCACTAATAGATCGAGCAAAGTAGTCAATGACCATCGCAAAGGTGCTAAATGGTATATCATGGCGTAAGCAGTCAATGGCATAGAGTTGAGTTCGGAAGACTTTAGACTCTTCCCATTAACCACTAATGGTCAGAGTTATAAAGTGATGAAGGATGCCTAAATATGGTTCTCTAGTCAGAGCATTAAGCACCCTTCCTGACTCATATCTCTCAAAACTCGTAATCTCTTGCCATGCCCAATAGGCCTAATTAGCGGATGTGAAATCTAAAACACTTGGTCTAGCTTTAAGGCTAAATAGTGCATTAAACTCACTTTCATCCATACTAAAATCAGTGTCAAATACACGTGTAGTAAATGATCATCTGTTAGCCGCAACCTACAATATGCAATAAAACTCTAAAACAAGCTCCTGCCTAGCATTATCTCTCTCGTCTTAAAGTATCTCCAACCTAACTTCCTAAACGCTGACCGCAACTATCTATCAACCCCTAATCTCTGCATGTCATCCTAATCAGTTGTAAAATGTGACCCATATCTCTTTAGCAGGACTTCAAATTGTTTGTTGCAGAAATGTGACCTACCATCGCTGATTATCACTCGCGGGACTCCAAATCTTGAGAAGAGTTTCTTAAGAAATTTTATAACTACTCTAGCATCATTTGTCAGTGACGCTAAAGCTTCTACCCACTTTAAAAGTCTACTCCTACCAAGATATATTTGTTGCCATATGATACTGGGAAAGGACCCATGAAGTCCAATCCCCAAATGTCAAAGAACTCGATCTCTAAAATTCCAAATAATGGCATCTCATTCCTCTTTGAGATATTTCCCGCTCCTTGGCAGCGGTCACACTGCTCAACATAACTATGTGCATCCTTGAAGATGAAAGGCCAATAGAATCTGCATTCCGACCCGAGATGCGATTCTTAAAGCTCCATAATGACCTAAGTATGGAGTATTATGGCATTGCTCTAAAATGTTTGCTACTTCCCAGCTAGCAATGCAACGTCAAAAAACCCCATCACTGCACCTCTTGAAAAGGTACGGATCATCTCACACATATATCTGAATATCTCATAGAAATTTCTTTCTTTGGAGATAACTCAGATCTGCATACCAGGGAGCTTCTACTCTACTCATCGTCATCAGAGTTTCATCTAGAAACTCTTCTTGAATATTCCCTTCAATCTCCATACCGTCGCTTTTCTCTAGCCTAGAGAGATGATCAGCGACAACATTTTCTGCTCCCTTCTTGTCCTTAATGGACAAGTCAAATTCTTGGAGTAACAAAATCAAGTGCATCAAGCGAGGTTTGGCATCTTGCTTTGAGAATAGATATCTCAAAGCTGCATGGTCAGTGTAAATTATCACTTTCGAACCAAGTAAGTACGGTCTGAATTTGTCACACGCATAAACAACCACAAGCATCTCCTTTTATGTGGTTGTATAATTGAGTTGAGCTCCTGTCAGTACTCTACTTGCATAGTATATGACATGGAGTTTCCCCTCTTTCTTCTGTTCAAGCACACAATCCAAAGCGAGATCACTTACATCACACATTAATTTGAATGGAAGTTTCTAGTCCAGTGATGAAATCACTAGATGTGTGATAAGAGCTTTCTTGAGAGCATCAAATGCCTTAAGGCAGTGCTCATCAAAGTTAAAGGATACATCCTTAACTAGTAAATTTGTTAGAGGCTTAGCAATTAGAGAGAAGTTCTTGATGAATCTTCTATAAAATCCGGCATGACCCAGAAATGTTCTAACTCCTTTAACTATTATTGGTGCATCCATTTTCTCTATCGACTCTGTCTTAGCTCTGTCTACTTTCATACCAGCTCTAGAAATCTTGTGCCCTAGGACTATTCCTTCGTCTACCATAAAATGGCACTTTTCCTAATTGAGCACAAGGTTCTTTTCCTCACATCTCTTCAATACTTTGTCTAGGTTGTCAAGGCAATGATCAAATGAGTCTCCGAAAATAGAGAAGTCATCCATGAAGATTTATATAATCTTCTCATTCATTTGCCAGAAGATAAACTCCATGCAACGTTGAAACATCGCTGGGGCATAACTTAATCCCAAAGGCATACTTGCAATGCCTGTATTGAAGAAAAAAATATGTTAGCGCGGTCAATTTTTGTCACGATCCAAATCCAGATCAGCGATACAACATTAGGTCACACTCACCTAACCTGATGAGCCGTGACCCAACCAGCCTTATACGTATGTACATATCAAATTACAGAAGCTTAATTCAAATGCGGAAGCTTAATTCAAATGAGGAAGCTTAATTCAAATGCGGAAGTGTAAACTATATATATACATAAATATACATTACAAGAATTCTTACAAAATTCTAAAGACCATACATATGTATAACGGAGCGACTCGACTTAGATTATAATAGAGAAATACCATCTAAAGATTTCGAGAAACCCGGAGGAAGATAACAGTTTCATATGAAGAACAAACCAAACTCTTCAGATGTCAAAGTGAAACTCAATTCTCTTAACCTATGGAGGAGCGAGTAAGTACTTGGAAGTACTTAGTAGAGGATATTAAAACTAACCTATAATTAACTAACCAACCACATGCAAAAACTCAAATTCATACATAGACAAATGATACCAAATTAACACTTAGCACTTCACAAATAATTCAAATCATAGGCAAAGACGGACAAATGAGCACAGATACGCTCCAAATACCATATCACACAAATAGACACGTTCTGACCTGAACTTGGAGTCATGAACGCTAAACAAATAGATGGACTTCGGATAGGTCTAGATCGTGTCACTCCCTCTCATAACACTAGGATATCATATCTTATAGCGCTTTCATAATCAAACTCTGCCGGCCATATCATAATCATAACATATCCAATGTATCCCAAAAAACATGTGCACATGTGTCAACATCCCCGGTTGACACGGGTAGACCTCATTATTTGCCATCTCACAAATTGACTCACATATACCATACACAAATTTATAATCTCAAATCATTACTTCATAATCCAAAGACTCATGATTTCCAAAACCACGCACAAAACAAAAATCATCAAATCACACAAATCAAAGACTCATATTCACAATCCATCAATTCACCACATAATCATCATATCCAAAACAAAGTCACGAGTTTATAACAAACAATTCTAGTCAATACAAAGGTTATGGATAATATTTCCCTACCTTAGCCAACATTGAACAAATGCTCCTAAAGGTTCACCTCTCGTTGCTTTATGTTCCTCGGTGATCAGATTCCAATATGCGATTCACTAAACAAAATAAATAATCCTCTAATCAACATAAATCCCTCAAACACAAAGAATAAGGAAAACCTACTCTTAAGTTCTTAAATCACATTTCTACATAAAGTCTCCAAAATTGCATAATAGTCCTCTCAGCTCTTCACTAAAGTCTAGATCAACATCAAACCTCCTCAAATCATCAACCAAACCCCAATATCCAAACATGCTCTTCATCAAGTTCATATCAAAAGTTCACTAAAATATACACAACAACCTTCCAATCTCATCATCAAAGTATAGTCCAACATCTAAAATCATCATACCTCCCTTCAATCTTCAACATACCTCAAACTCCAAATCATCCAAAAATCATAAAGTTGCTCAATCTATTCAAGCTTATATCTACTTCGAGATAATCACAAGATCTACACTTATTTTCAATAAAACTAAGTCTAGAAATCACTTACCAAGCTTCAAAGTCAAGGATCTTCTTTCTCTTTCTTCTTCTCCTCTCTTCCATGTTTTTCTCCTTTCTTTCTCTCTCTCTCTTATTTCAAATGGATGAGCACAATGAAACTCACTCACATGCCTCCTTAAATATTTTAACCAAAACTTACCATAAATGGTAAAAACACCCATAAGCAAGTTGCACCTTTTTCCTCTTTGGTCCCCAACCTTTCAAGTCATTCACAAACACTCCTCAACTTCTACCTAAGTTCTTATAAGTCCTTGAATCAAGCCTCAATCCATAAGAGTCATAAAGTTCACCATTTCGTCAAATCATCCAACACCGATGATAATCAGACCTAAAACTGAGCTCCTAAAACCCTTTCATGATCCCATCAGAAATATCCTCAAATGTCAAAACTATCTTAACCAAGTCGTAGTTCTAGATGTTACGAACCTCATCAAATTAGAATCACTCAAATTAGAGGTCGTATGAAGAAGTTATGAGTTTTTGAAAAACAATGCGCACCCAGTGTCTGCTGGTCCAAACCAGCGTCCGCTACACCCTTACAGCAAGTTTCCCAGCGCCCGCTGGTCTAACCCAGTGTATGCTGGGGTCCTCGATCCAAAATTTCACAAAACATAAATCAGCAAAGTTGTAGATCTAGGTCTTACAGATCTCCTCGTCTTAGAATTGCACGATTCAGAGTTAGTATGCGAAAGTTATGATTTTCCTACCAAAAGTCAACAAACTAAGTTTATCATTCGAAGAAACCAACTTAAATCATACAAAACTCAAAAACGCAAGGCTCAAATCACAAAACTTAAAACACGAAAGTTGTAGACTAACGTGTTATGGACTTACTCAACTTGGAAACCTCCAAATCGGAGTTCACACGAAAACATTATACCTATTCCTCTATAGGTTGACTAGTTAAACAACACAATTTTAAAACCAATCAACATAAAA
Organism: Hypericum perforatum; assembly: GCA_012979155.1. NCBI lineage: Eukaryota > Viridiplantae > Streptophyta > Magnoliopsida > Malpighiales > Hypericaceae > Hypericum > Hypericum perforatum. The sequence continues at coordinate 269,898 of SOPF01026950.1, forward strand.
TAGCCAAAGGTTGGACCAAGTGATCACGACCAAATATGAATTTAGCGAGGGTCGTAACAGTCTCCCCTCCTTATAAAATTCGGTCTCCGAATTTGCTTATCGAAAGACCGACTTACTTAACGTACAAACAACTAACTTACTCACAAAACAAATGAACTATCTTATTGGAACCCAAACAAATGAAGGTCACAACGAACTTGACCAACATAAATTCTCTACTTCGGAGTTTCTAATCCTCACATTCCAAAATTCCAAATGATTTCACATATCTTAAACTTAGCTTACCCTCTGTTATGGGGAAAATGTAACAAGGTGTCAAAGACGATCTCTTGACAGCTTGAAGGCTCGTCTCAAGGTCGGCGCCCAACGAAAACAAATGTGATCAAACGACCACCATATCTAACCGAGCTAAGCTTCTCTAACCAGGCTCAAATGCCCAGCCAATTATCAGGCTCTAATGCCCGACCTCCTAACCAAGCGCTAATGCCCGGCTTAAGAACTAAATAGAAGCTTAAAGCTTGATGAAGATTTTGTGTGGTTGATGTTGGATGATTTTGATGCCTCCCTCGGACGTCCTTTATATAGGCGAAAGACTCCGTCTCCTCCTTGCACTCGGACTCTCCCTCCTACTTACACTGGAACTCCATCTCCTCCTTGCACTCGGACTCTTCTAATGCCTATCTTTGGGGACGCTTATCCTTATCTTGAGCCGGAATTGCCCTTATCGCCTAATTCACCGAGTTTATCCCTTCCTGTGGATTCGGACCCGAGTTTATCTCCTTCTCTCTCAGAAGATTGACTGTGCACGGTCTCTTGATGCAGTTTATCAATGTCCAATGGGTGTCACCAGGCAAGGGTCATGACACTCTACCTTTCGGAAGCTCTAAGTATCACTAGGCGAGGTCATGGCACCCTTGGAACCACAAGATATCAATAATTAGGGTGTTGACACCCTTCGCCTTTTGGAACTTCTAGGTGTTACTAGGCGAAGTGTCAACACCCCTTGCCTTTCAAAAGCCTTAGGTGCCTTTAGGTATGGTATCGACACCCTTTTCCTTTCAAAGGCTTTCGGTGTCACTAGGCATGGTGTTAACGCCTTCCCTAAGTAAAGTACCCATCTTGAGTGAAATAAGGTCTTGACACCCTCTTTTAAGCTCTTAACACCCTCCTTGAGTGAAGACACCCATTTTGGGTGATATAAGCTCTTAACGCCTCCTTTAGGTGAATTAAGTTCTTAACACTCTCCTTGAGTGAAGACACCCATTTTGGGTGAAATAAGCCCTTGACGCTTCCTTTAGGTGGATTAAGCTCTTAGCACCCTCCTTGAGTGAAGGCACCCATTTTGGGTGAAATAAGCTTGTAACACCTTCTTCAGGCGAGGTAAGCATACAACGCCTCTCTAAGGCCAGGCACACTCTTAATACCTCTCTTAGGTGAAGTGAGCCTTCATCACTTCCCCTAGGCCAGGCAAGCCATTTTTACCCCCTTAAATGAGGTAAGCCTTTAACACCTCTTTTGGGTAAAGTCGGCCTTTGACACCTCTCTTGGGTGAGGTCAGCCTCGGCCTTTGACACTTCCCTTAGGTGAGGTCGGCCTCGGCCTTTGACACCTCCTTTGGGTGAGATCAGCCTCGGCCTTTAACACCTCCTTGGGTGAGGTCAGTCTCGGCCTTTAACACCTCCTTAGGTGAGATAAGAGAGGTCTAAATGAACTCCCTCTCATGAAAGGTGAAATATCCGTATTAGTCACTCTTGGAAGATAAAGTACTTCGGGAAGTCACTTTTCTCCCGCCAAAAGTCATGCATAACACCTCCTTGCAAGGGACAAAATATCCTTTTTGGTCACTTAGGGGAGATAAAGTGCTTATGTAAGTCACCTTCCTCCACTCACATGCCTTTGTCCTTTTTGCCTTCCTCCACTCACATGCATTTGCCTTTTTTGCCTTCCCTTAGTCACACCAATAAGACTCCCCACTACAAGGAGGCAAAGTTTCCTCTTTAGTCACTCAAGGAGGGAAAAGCTCTTTTATAAGTCACCACACCAAGGAAAAGCACACCCATAAGTCACCACTCTAAGGAAAAGTACTTCCATAAGTCACCACACTAAGGATAAGTACTCCTTATGGTCCCATTCTAAGGTAAATATTTTTCTCTTCTAACAATGCTCCCCGCAAGGTGACATTTCGAATTACTAGAATAAGAAGTGTCACCATGTAGACCTTGATTTCCTTTCAAGCTTCAGATTGGTAAGCTTCCTATAGGCAAAGATTATTTCACCCCTTTCAGGAGTAATAGACCTATCATAGGCAAAAATTATTTTACCCTTTGATGGGCGTAAAAGATCTTTCATAGACAAATGTTACTTCACTCTATGATAGGTATAATAGACCTTCCGCAGGTAAAGGTTGCTTCACCCTTTGGCAGAAAAAGGTCAATTTACCCCTTGAGCAGGCCAAGGTCATTTCACCTCTTATAGGTGAAGGTTGTTTCAATGACCTCGTCCCAGGTATCCACTCTCCTCTTTTACACCCACTTTTTATAGCCGTAGTCGGCCTAATATAGGGTAATTGGATCCTCTTTAAAGTCTTTGAAAAGTCATTCACTAATGAAGATTGATCGACTTTCTTTCTCTGAGTGAAGGAATATCTCTTTTAAGGGGTTCCTCACTTCGGCCTTAGCATTATCTAATTTGCTTGGGGCCGGATGGAGGTTGTTCATCTTTAGTATTTGCATGGGGTCTTGGCCGTTATCCTCAAAGACAAATTCGGCCGCTTCATACTGCGACAAGGCATAGACCTCCGACTACCTTGTTTGTGCTTCTTCTCTTCTTTTAGTCTCGAAAGGTAAGCCTAAGGGCTTGCCTTTTGGATATGACTTCTGGCAGTTGTTCAGATATAGAGTTCCTTTGTTTGACCGAGCTTGCATAGCCGACGACTTGTTCATCCTCATTGCATCATTGGTAGTCGCTTGAAATGGATTTTCATCTGCCGGCACTACCTCCACCTTTCCACTTGGTGTCCATTGGATCAGGAATTGGTGGAGAGAGGATGGGATGACCTAGCTTGAGTGGATCCAATCTCTTCTAAGGAGGCCGTTGTAAGATGTCTTGGCCTCGATCACATAGAAAGGGACTTCATGCATCATAGACCCGACTGTAATCTCAACAACAAACACTCTCAATGGCCGAGTGGCCTTGCCTGCAAAGTCGGTCATCATCATATCTGTCGGGCCTAGCTTCTCATTTTGCTTCCCTAGCTTTTTCAATAGTGCATAGGGGATAATGTTCACGACTGCCCCATTGTCAATGAGGATCCTGTTAATAGGCTTACCAAAGATGTGAGCCGAGATGTACAATGGCTTGAGGTGTTCACACATCTTCTTGGTTGGCCTTGCTATCGTCATGGTGTCGTTGAACTCTTCTACTGCTGGGACTACTAGAGCCTTGTTTCTGATTTCTAGCTCCACATAGTGCTCCTCGATTACTTCCCCTTCAAGGTAGCTAGGATGTCCTTCTTTCGGCCCGAATCTGGCCAGTAAGGTGAAGACCATGTTGATCTCCAGATCTTGTTCTCCTTCGCTTAGGCCAGCTTCACCTCGCACTATCTTCAAGTGCCAGCCTCTCATCTTCTTGATCATCCTCTATGCATGCCCTCACTTGCGTCCTTATATATTCTTCTTCAGTGAGGGGAGTGTCATATAACTCTTCCCTTTCTTCCTCTTCCAAGCTAGATAGGCTTATTTTGTCTTCCTCAGCTATTTCTAGGAAGGTGTATAGCCTTAGCTTTTCAGAGTTCCCCACCGTGAATATATAGTTTTTCACTTCCCTTATCTCATCCTTCTCAAGGGGCGGTTCTTCAGTTGGTTTTCTCTCAGAAAGACCTATGACCTCGCTCTTGGGTATCCACCTCTTCGCACTTGGGTTCTTTGGGTCTTCTTGTTGATCTTCTCTTCTAATAAGGTCCCTCTTATTGGACCTCTTGTGTTAATCGTCTCTTGCAGGAAGCCTTCTCTTATTCAGCTCTTTGTGATGATCCTCTCTTACAGGAGGTCTTCTCTCGTCTATCTTCTGGTCTGGTATCACCTTGTCATGATCAAGGTCTAAGACATCACCTTGAGTTGGCCAGCCTTGCTTGATGGCCGTGCTATGTTGTACCATGGGTAAGCTCAAGAGAGTCTCTTGCTCTCGGAGTCGAGCCTTGTGGTCTTCTAGCAGCCTTTCAAGGTCCTCAGTGATCTACCTCTATGCTTGGACCTTCCTCTCCAATCGTCTCTTTTGAGTCTTTGTGAGGATTTCCGGTAGGAAAGGCTCTGGCAAGGGCCTCTTTTCTCCTAGTCGGTTAAAGACACTTTGCCTCTTGTGTGGGTCATCCTGGAGATTGTTCTTGACATGGGAGCGATACCTCCACCTATCTTTTATAGGGTGTCAAGGGGGATTTAGGTGCTTACTCTGCCCCCCGGGTATCTTCTTTAGACCCTCAACAGACTCTTGCCCCCTGAGTTCAGATGAGGGTCTTCTCTCTCCTAGCCGACCGAAGACACTTCGTCTTATGCCTTGTTGGAGGTCAACCTTAACGTGGGGGTGAGAATTCCATCTGCCCCCAATTGGGTGTCCAGGTGATTTTGAAGGGTTCCTCTGCCCCCCGGATGTCTCCCCTAAGCCTTCAGGAGACTCTGGCACCCTCTTTGAGCCTGTGGAGGTGTTGTTCTCTTCACGCACTTCTCTTGGATCCTCTGGTCGCTCTCCTTTGAGGGTGCTTCTAGCTTTTTTAAAAGGAGTAAGACTTGTAAGTCCTCTATGGGTGGCCTGCTCTCACTCTGTTTATCGGCTTCTTTATCCTTCCGCAGTCCCACCATCATAATTGGGGCTGTAAACGAAGCCATTTGTAGTGCTTCTTTCGCGAACTTCAGACATCCGTCTTTGATAGCTTGCTGTATCTGGTTGCGAAATACCACACAATTGGAAGTGTTGTGTGATTTGCTCGCATGCCACTTACAGAATCTTGTTGCCTTTAACTCTCTTTCGTCAGGGATCCTATGACCTTTGGGTAAGATGATCTGACCATCCATAAGGAGGTTGTCAAAGATCTCATCCGCCTTGGTTACATTGAAAGAGTACTCTCTCCCGACTTCATTGAGACCCCTTGGCTGATTGGTCTGATTAGTGGGGCGATTGAACTCACTAGGTATTGACACCTTCTTTGGTATCAAGCTTTCACACTCATAGGGGTTACCCTTTGTGAGTTCAGTCACCATCTCCTCTGCCACCAGTTCTTCTCCCAAATTATCCCAAGTTCGATCACCTTCTAGATGGTCGATCTTCAGAGTTGGGTCATACCGGTAGGTACCCTTGGAAGAAGCACCTCTTCTATCCCTCTCTTCAATCAGCTGTTTGGCCACGGTTGCTTTTTAGGTTAGCTCAGCAAGATCTTGGGGTCTTTCGACCCCTAACCTCTCTCGAAGAGAGAATCTGAGTCCCTGCAAAGCTAAGGCCGCCAAATCTGACTCATTAAGGTTGGTTGGGCATCTATTCTTTATCTTCCGGAAGTGAATCAGGAACTTCTCTACCGACTCCCCTTCCAGCTACTGCATGTGAGCAAAATCTGAAATGGTGATGGTTGGCTCTGCTCGGAAGAACTGATTGTGGAACTTTTGCTCCATCTCTGCCCAATTTCCTACTGACAACGACGGGAGATTGATATACCAAGTGAACGCTGTCCTAGTAAGGGTCATTGGGAATAAGCGCAGGCGTAGTGCATCACTATTTACAGCTTCTCCACATTGGATATTGAAACGTGCTATGTGCTCTACGGATGACCTGCCATCCTCACCTGAGAACTGAGTAAAGTCGGAGATACGGTATCCCGTTGGATAGTTGATCCTATCGAAGTGCTCCGGGTAAGGTTTGGTAAACCTGGGTCGCTGCGCTTGCCTTGCTTCAATTCCCATGTCATTAAGTACTTGAGCCACTAACTCCCTCTGGCGGTTGTCATCTTGGATCCCTTGGTCTTGTAACCTAGGGACTTCATCATTGAAGTCTTCGACGGGGGGTTGTTATTGACTTATTGGCTACCACGGTGTTTCAAATGCTAGTTGACGATTAACTTGGTCATTCTCGTCCTCTTCATACCCTGGCCGATATCGGCCTTGTGTAGGAGCTGGGGTTCTGGTAAAGATGGTGTTATTTCTCATATTTCCTCTCCCACGAGTATTACCCCCCCCCCCCCCCCCCGTGTGTTTACTCTTGGTAGATAGGTTCTCTCTTGGGCTGCTTGGTACCGGTCCTGGTCTATCTGATCGTTGTTACCTCTTGCCTCAGTAGCATCATAATATCTTATGCGATCTATCTCTTGAATCCCCCATACAGGCGATGTTTGGGGTGGATGGTATTCTGGGATCCTCATGGGCGAACCTCCAACAGTCACACCTGAGGCCCCATGGGTTTGATCAAAGGTATAACTAGTAGGAAATGGCAGTGGTGTGCATACTCCCTTATCTTTGTTGAGTGGCCTTTTAGAAGACTCAGCCTGATCATAGAGCTCTTGAGTCTAGCGTTGGTTCTCCTTTGTGAACTTCTGGACAGTCTCTTCGATATGACTTCGGACATCATTGATCTGGGCGACTATCTGGTTATTTATCCATCGGTGTGTTTCATCATGTTTTTGCTCTCCACGTGCTATTGCAGTCGCTAATTGCTCCATCCAAGCAGACATCGCTTTCTGCTCTGCCATCATTCACTCCATTGCTTGCTCCATGGCCTGCCTCATCTGGGCAAAGGCATCTTGTATTCCCAAGGTATCAATGTCTTTAGTAACTGATTCTTCACTAGAGGTGGAATCGGCCAACTACTTTGGAGAAGTTGTGTTGGTCGGCTCTTTAGAGAGCCGTTTGGTCCAGCTCTTTAAAAAGAGCCGATATAATGTTCCTCCCCAAACCTAACTGGGTGTTGAGAGGTATGGTCGACTCCTTTAGGAGTGCCGCATTAATTGAGTTCCTCAACTCTTTAGGAAGAGCCGCTATAGTCGTATTCTTCTCAACGGGATGTTGAGAAGAGGGTGATGTGTTGTTCTTGGTCATCTTGTTAGAACAGGTTCACCTCCTTCTCTAGACGTCCTCCTAGTCCCACCGAGTGTACTAAAAAACTGTTGTGGGGAAAATGTAACAAGGTGTCAAGGACGATCTCTTGACGGCTTGAAGGCTCATCTCAAGGTCGGCGCCCAACGAAAACAAACGTGATCAAATGACCACCACTATCTAACCGAGCTAAGCTCCTCTAACCAGGTTCAAATGCCCGGCCAACTATCAGGCTCTAATGCCTGACCTCCTAACCAAGCGCTAATGCCCGGCTTAAGAACTAAATAGAAGCTTAAAGCTTGATGAAGATTTTGTGTGGTTGATGTTGGATGATTTTGATGCCTCCCTTAGACGTCCTTTATATAGGCAAAAGACTCCGTCTCCTCCTTGCACTTGGACTCTCTCTCCTACTTGCACTAGAACTCCATCTCCTCCTTGCACTCGGACTCTTCCAATGCCTATCTTCGGGGACGCTTATCCTTATCTTGAGCCGGAACTGTCCTTATCGCCTAATTCACCAGGTTTATCCCTTCTTGTGGATTCGGACCCAAGTTTATCTCCTCTTTCAGAAGATTGACCGTGCACGGTCTCTTGATGTGGTTCGTCAATGTCTAATGGGTATCACCAGGCAAGGGTCATGACACTTTACCTTTCGGAAGCTCTAAGTATCACTAGGCGAGGTCATGGCACCCTTGGAACCACAAGATATCAATAACTAGGGTGTTGACACCCTTCGCCTTTCGGAACTTCTAGGTGTTACTAGGCGAAGTGTCAACACCCCTTGCCTTTCAAAAGCCTTAGGTGCTTTTAGGTATGGTATCGACACCCTTTGCCTTACTAGGCACGGTGTTAACTCCTTCCCTAAGTGAAAGCACCTATCTTGAGTGAAATAAGGTCTTGACACCCTCTTTTAAGCTCTTAACACCTTCCTTGAGTGAAGACACCTATTTTGGGTGAAATAAGCTCTTAACGCCTTCTTTAGGTGAATTAAGTTGTTAACACTCTCCTTGAGTGAAGACACCCATTTTGGGTGAAATAAGACCTTGACGCTTCCTTTAGGTGGATTAAGATCTTAGCACCCTCCTTGAGTGAAGGCACCCATTTTGGGTGAAATAAGCTTTTAATACCTTCTTCAGGCGAGGTAAGCATCCAACGCCTCTCTAAGACCAGGCACACTCTTAATACCTCTCTTAGGTGAAGTGAGCCTTCATCACTTCCCCTAGGCAAGGCATACTCTTAACACTTCCCTTAGGCCAGGCAAGCCATTTTTACCCTCTTAAATGAGGTAAGCCTTTAACACCTCTTTTGGGTAAAGTCGGCCTTTGACACCTCTCTTGGGTGAGGTCAGCCTCGGCCTTTGACACTTTCCTAGTGTGAGGTAGGCCTTGGCCTTTGACACCTCCCTTAGGTGAGATCAGCCTCGGCCTTTAACACCTCCTTTGGGTGAGATCGGCCTCGGCCTTGAACACCACCTTGGGTAAGGTCAGCCTCGGCCTTTAACACCTCCTTGGGTGAGGTCGGTCTCGATCTTTAACACCTCCTTGGGTGAGATAAGAGAGGTCTAAATGAACTCCCTCTTATGAAAGGTGAAATATCCGTATTAGTCACTCTAGGAAGATAAAGTACTTCAGAAAGTCACTTTTCTCCCGCCAAAAGTCACGCATAACACCTCCTTGCAAGGGACAAAATATCCTTTTTGGTCACTTAGGGGAGATAAAGTGCTTATGTAAGTCACCTTCCTCCACTCACATGCCTTTGTCCTTTTTGCCTTCCTCCACTCACATGCATTTGCCTTTTTTGCCTTCCTTTAGTCACACCAATAAGACTCCCTACTGTAAGGAGGCAAAGTTTTCTCTTTAGTCACTCAAGGAGGGAAAAGCTCTTCCATAAGTCACCACACTAAGGAAAAGCACTCCCATAAGTCACCACTCTAAGGAAAAGTACTTCCATAAGTCACCACACTAAGGAAAAGTACTCCTTATGGTCCCATTCTAAGGCAAATATTTTTCTCTTCTAACACCCTCTTTCCATATCTCATAATACCTTCCATCGAAGATACTTAAAGAAACATACTTGAACCAACTTCAATTTCAATATTCTTTCTTCCTTTATCCGATTATAAAATCCATCTACTCTGAGCTTTTAAAGCTATTTTCCGAATCAATTATCTTCTCAATCACGATCATCTAAGAATTCCACATTCTCGTACGATTTCTCAATAACTTTCTCCCAATATACCAATGATCCCAACCTCTGGCCATACCACAACTCATACAATACCATCTGACTACTCTGATAACCATTATTTCATGATAATTCCATCAAAGACAAATAAGATTCCCAACTACTAACAAAATCAATCATACATGATAGTATCATATCCTCGAAAATTGAATTACTCTGACTGTCCAACTATCTAAAGATGAAATACTATGACCAAAATCCAAATGAATACCTATGGCATCTTCAAATTTCTTCCAAGTCTGAGATGTAAAAATATATCCCTCAATTAGGAGACGACAAAGATGAGAATTCCATATAGACAACCATTATAATCAAAGAATAACTGAGCAGACTTAGTAGCATCATACGGACTCTGAATCGATAGAAAAATGCAGACTTTTGACATCCCATACAAGATAATCCAAACTGATTCAAATTTGAAGTCAGAAGATCTACCAATAGATCCATCGAAAACTATTCTTATTTCCATTCTAGAATATCCAATGGTTGCAACAAATCCCTAATATCCTTATTCATATCATTACATCAATAACTACTCCTCATATCATGATGCATTTTTGTAGATCCCAAATGCATACTATAGACAAACTCTCACAATACATACTATCCCATATGATATGAAGAAAGATTATATTGTCTCTTCTTATATCTTCCACGTCAAATACAACCATCTGAATACCATAGTATAAACATCATTTAAACTGAGATAGAATTTAGACAATTCATCTTCTTCAACTTTTCCGACCATCTTCATCAACTCAAAAATCATTAATCTGAAGTTCTACAATTTATCATGATGAGTTTGCATATGTAACTCTCCTAGCAATTCAGACTCATTTCCATCAACACTGTTGTCAACTCTAACCCTTGGTTGACTATCTCATATATGTTTGAAATCAAAGATACGAAGATACTGACATATCAGACTTACCACTGAAAGCATCTGCCATAATGTCAACCCCGAGTAGAATACATAGCAAAGACAACAGAATTCATATATATGGTGTAATCTACCTGAATAGAATTTATCCTCATTAAGCAACCTCAAACAAGATAACCATCATCGTTCTCATCCTTAACCCTGATGCAACCATCCACAAAATAGACAAATCCACTAATAACTATTATCCCCAAAGCAGACATCAATGCTTCATAACGTAACTACTAACATCAAAGCTTCATAACATAGAACAATCATATTCCTTAAAAACTCCATCCATCTCTTCTGTCTCATATTTAGATCTCATTGCTCAAAGATGTACTTGAGATATACACATCCATAATTATGATCAAAAGAGCCTCAAACCTCTCACCATATAGATAATATCCCCGATTCTTTAGCACATAAATATTTGCAACTATTATCAAATCATACACTGGATAGTTATGATCATACTTCTTCAACTATCTAGAAACATACACAATCAAATTCCTATCTTGCATCAATACTCATCCCAGACCAATCTAGAAGCATCTCTTTATATCAAATATTTTCCAGTTATAAATGATGAAGCCAAAATGGTTGCATTAGTCAGTACGTACTTATCTCTTGAAAACTTCTCTCACAATTTTCTATCCACTTGTACTTCACATTCTTCTGATTCAATCAAGTCAATAGAATGGCCCAAGTAGAAAATCCTTTTACGAGATGTCTGATATACTCAACTAAACCAAGAAAGCTTCATACCTCCATAACATTTGTAGAAGTTGACCAATTAACCATAGATTTTATCTTCTTTGGATCAACTGGCACTCCATCATTGAGAATAATACATCCTAGGAATGCACACCTTATGACCAAAATTCACAATTAGAAATTTGACATATAACTGATTATCCAATAATGTCTTCAGACCAATCAAATATATCTTTTGTGTTCTTCCTCAGTTCGTGAGTAAACTAACATATTGTCAATAAAAACTACTATAACTGATCCAAAATGGCTTAAATATCCACTTCATCAAGCCCATAAAAGAAATCTGAAGTATTCATAAGACCAACTAGCTTAACCAAAAATTCACAATATCCATGCTGAGTTCTGAAAATTAACATGATCACACATCTTCCTTTCCAATTCTCAACTGTTGATACTCTAACCTTAAGTCAATCTTTGAAACCACATATCATCACGCAACTGATCAAATAACTCATCGATACTCGAATTAGAATTCTAGTTACGGATTATTACCTCATTGAGTTACCAATAATCAAGATATAATTTCAAACTCTCAACCTTCTTCCGAATAATATCATCAGAGCACTCCACAGTGCAATACTAGACCAAATATTTTCCTTATCTAACAAATTCTGCAATTCAATCTTCAACTTTCTTAACTCAGTAGATACCATACCAAATGGTCATATTGAAATCAAATATGTTTCTTATCCATCTCAGTCTCTTTAATAATCTGAAAATCTTCAAACATAAGGTAAGCCTTGATGGAATCATCACCCCAATATATAAATTCTGACTCACCCTCAGGCTTAAACTTCACAATCTTATTTAAAATAATCCATCATAATATGATGGCATGATAACCAGTCCATAACCATTTTAACATCAAATCATCCAAAAGTAACCAAATAACTCAAATTCTTTAAACACTTGGTTCGTTACCAAATATACATATGGGATATACTATTCACTTATGCTCACAAGTGTTCACAACAATCTAGTTTTGCTCACTGAACTACAGTGAAGCACATGCCAAGTTCAATCGTAATTTATCATTCGCAAATAGGCCAAACACATCCAATGCATTCCATACATCACTTAAACTCAACTCCCCTGTATATTTCCAATATCTTAGAGTCCCACGGTTAACCTCAATTTCCTCAAGAATGAACTTACCAAACTTTTCTCTTTGAGCTTCCTCAACTCTGAACTCAACCAGCAAATCCGACTTTCAAGATGATGCTTAGAACATTTCTAACTCATTCTTCTTCCCCATATTTGACTGTGTAGCTCAGTAACCTTCAGACAATTCAAAATCGATTTCTCCTAGCCATCTCAGAGTCATAGGGATAACTATCACATCTTCTTATACCGGTAGATCAGACTTAGGCAAACTAAAGAATTGACATACAGAAGAAGACAAAGACATGACAAATCCTATGCTCCATTAAACACAACACATAATTCAAACTCAACTTAAGTTTGTTAGATTTAGAGCTCTGAAAACCTATAGCTCTGATAAACTTATAGCTCTGATAACTCAAAGCTTAGATAACCATATAGCTCTGTTAACCTAGAGCTTTGATACCAACTCTGTCATGACCCAAATCTGGATTGCCGACATGGCGTTAGGTCACGCTCACCTAACCTGATGAGCCGTGACCCAACCAGCCTCATATGTACGTACATATCGAATTGCGGAAGCTTAATTCAAATGTGGAAGCGTAAACCATATATATACATAAATATACATTACAAGAATTTTTACAAAATTCTAAAGACCATATATATGTATAACGGAGTGACTCGACTTAGATTACAATAGAGAAATACCAACCAAAGATTTCGAGAAACTCGGAGGAAGATAACGGTTTTACACAAAGAATAAACCAAACTCTTCGAACGTCAAAGCAAAACTCAATTCTCTTCACCTATGGAGAAGGGGGTAAGTACTTGGAAGCACTTAGTAGAGGATATTAAAACTAACCTATAATTAACTAACCAACTACATGCAAAGACTCAAATTCATGCATAGATAAATGATACCAAATTAACACTTAGCACTTCACAAGTAATTCAAATCATAGGCAAAGACGGACAAATGAGCACAGATACGCTCTAAATACCATATCACACAGATAGACACGTTTCGACCCAAACTTGGAGTCGCGAACACCAAACAAATAGATGGACTTCGGATAGGTCTAGATCATATTACTCCCTCTCACAATACTGGGATACCATATCTTATAGCGCTTTCATAATCAAACTCGCCGGCCATATCATAATCATAACATATCCAATGTATCCCCAAAAACATGTGAACATGTGTCAACATCCCCGGTTGACACGGGTAGACCTCATTGTCTGCCATCTCACAAATTGACTTACATATACCATACACAAATTCATAATCTCAAATCATTACTTCATAATCCAAAGACTCATGATTTCCAAAACCATGCACAAAACAAAAATTATCAAAGCACACAAATCAAATATTCACATTTACAATCCATCAATTCACCACATAATCATCATATCCAAAACAAAGTCACAAGTTTATAACAAACAATGCTAGTCAACACAAAGGTTAGGGATAATATCCCCTTACCTTAGCCAAAGTTGAATAAATGCTTCTAAAGGTTCATCGCTCGTCGCTTTACGTTCCTCGGTGCTCAAATTCTAATATATGATTCACTAAACAAAAGAAATAATCCTCTAATCAATATAAATCCCTCAAACACAAAGAATAAGGAAAACCTACTCTTAAGTCCTTAAATCACATTTCTACATAAAGTCTCCAAATTTTGCATAATAGTCCTTTCATCTCTTCACCAAAGTCTAGATCAACATCAAACCTCCTCAAATCATCAACCAGACCCCAATATCCACACATGCTCTTCATCAAGTTCATGCCAAAAGCTCACTAAAATATACACAATAACCTTCCAATCTCATCATCAAAGTATAGTCCAAAATCTAAAATCATCATACCTCCCTTCAATCTTCAATATACCTCAAACTCCAAATCATCCAAAAATCATAAAGTTGCTCAATCCATTCAAGCTTACATCCACTTCAAGATAATCACAAGATCTACACTTATTTTCAATAAAACCAAGTCTAGAAATTACTTACCAAGCTTCAAAGTCAAGGATCTTCTTTCTCTTTCTTCTTCTCCTCTCTTCCACGTTTTTATCCTTTCTCTCTCTCTCTCTTATTTCAAATGGATGAGCACAATGAAACTCACTCACATGCCTCCTTAGATATTTTAACCAAACTTACCATAAATGGTAAAAACACCCAAAAGCAAGTTGCACCTTTTTCCTCTTTGGTCCCCAACCTTCCAAGTTATTCACAAACACTCCTCAACTTCTACCTAAGTTCTAATAAGTCCTTGAATCAAGTCTCAATCCATAAGAGTCATAAAGTTCACCATTTCATCAAATCTTCCAACACCGATGAGAATCAGACCTAAAACTGAGCTCCTAAAACCCTTTCATCATCCCATCATAAAAATCCTCAAATGTTAAAACTATCTTAACCAATCACAGTCCTAGATGTTACAAACCTCCTCGAATTGGAATCACTCAAATCAGAGGTCGTATCAAGAAGTTATGAGTTTTTGAAAAACAATGTGCAGCCCAGCATCCGCTGGTCCAAACTAGCATCCGCTGCACCCTTACAGCAAGTTTTCCAGCACCCGCTGGTCTAACCCAGCATACGCTGGGGTCCTCAATCCAAAATTTCGCAAAACTTAAATCAAAAAAGTTGTACATCTAGGTCTTACAAATCTCCTCGTCTTAGAATTGCACGATTCGGAGTTAGTATGCGAACGTTATGATTTTCCTACCAAAAGTCGATGAACTAAGTCTATCATTCAAAGCAACCAACCAGAATCATATAAAACTCAAAAATACAAGGCTCAAATCACAAAATTTAAAACACGAAAGTTATAGACTAACGTGTTACGGACTTACTCAACTTGGAAACATCCAAATCGGAGTTCACACAAAAACATTATGCCTATTCCTCCAAAGGTCGATGAGTTGAACAACACAGTTTTAAAACTGACTGACACAAAACAACCAAAGGTCGGACCAAGCAATCACGACCAAATATGAATTTAGTGTAGGTCGTAACAAATTTTTTCCATACCATTTAGAAATTCTCCTTCGTACTCAAGCAATCCCTACTGCTTTACCATATCTTAGATCATCTACTATAATTATAGGTGACCATTCAGGATATCACGATCCCAAAATCCTGCTCCCGAATATCCCAAATACCGAATAGCCAAAAAAAGTCATCCCGATCTCATAATGAAAAATTTTGGGATAATTCCGATCCCGAATTAAAATTTTGGGAAAATCCCAAAAATCTTGATATTGAACAGAAACTTAGCCTCATGTTCAACATAAAAGCCACCCTTCAGCTTAGCCACATGCTTCAACTAGATGAGCTCCCTCTCCTTGGCATACTACTTAACCCTGATAAAGATAAGCTTCCTGTTCTCGGCGTTCTTCTTCTTGGCAACTTCGAGATCCTGCTTCTTGGCCAATGCCCACTCCTCCTCTCTCTTCCTCTTCTTTAAGATAGATTTAGGGATTGGAATCTTCGACTCTACACCCATCTCAGTTGGGTTTTAGCCGTAGTGATCTCTTTCTACGGTTGTGGAGGTAGCTAAAGGAGGAGGCGGCGAGGGAGGAAGAAGGAGGCAAAGGTTTAAGGTGAGGAGGTGGAGTAGAGAGAAGGAAGGAGGAAGGAGGAAGGAGGAATGAGGAAGAGTTATATACATGGAAAATTACAATTTAGTCTAGATATTTCGGTAAAATCTTGGTAAATCCTGAATTATTATCGAATATCGAAACTCCCAAAACTTTTGAAAAACCCCTGTTGAATAATATCCCGACCCAAATACCAAAAGAAAAGGGGAAATTAGGATAAGGTCCCTCTACTTTGGGGATTCAATTGATTCAGTCCCTCAATTTTGAAAACTACTCTTTAGGTCATGGATATCAAAATAACACAGACGTTTGGTCCCTATCTTCGGTGGCAGAAAATTTTCCGACCAAAAATTGACCTGCTTTGCCCCTTTTACCCTTCTGCCTAAGAAAATTACCAAAAAACCCCTAAACCATCTTATATTCTCATTATAAGTCACTAATTTTCACCCCGTAAACCCTGTGAACCCTAGATTCCACCCCTAATTTTCAACTATCCTAAAAAACTTCCACCCCCAAATTGAACCCTCGAACCCTAATTATCAATCCCAAATTTGTGCGTGTTAATTGTCGAGGTTAGAGTTAGGTTCACATTTATGCTTGTGTCTGGGTCACTTAGAACTGTTGAAGTGGGGAGTTGAAGGAGAAAGGGCTTCGATGTCATCTTCAAACACGACTACAGTTGCTGATGGTGGGGCAAGGTATAGCAATATCAATTGTGGTTGTGGTATTTGTGCTGCAATTAGAATTCTAGAGAGTGAAAAGAACAAAGGCTATTTGTTCTATTGTTGTTCGAACAACAATTGTTCATGCTGGCTCGGTTGGTGCACTGAGCGTAAAGTTACTTCACGTTATCGAACACCCAAGATAGGGGGAAAGCAAAATGGATCGATGGCGAACATCGAAGATGTGATTGAAGAAATACAAGTTATCCAGAAGCTTTTGATAGAGCAGAATAAGCTTACAGCTCTTGGATATTCAAAGATGTTGAATAAGCTTGTAGTTGTTCTGATTTTAGTGAATTTATTTATTTGTATTCAACTTTTGTTTAGGAAGTAATCATATGTAAGTGTTTTGTTGGTTTGTAATGAATTTGGCCATGTACTCTGAACCCAGTTTGTAATGAAGTTCAATTTCTACAGAATTTAGAGTTCTTAGTATGAATTTAAGCATGGTCCTTGTTACAAATTTGAACGAAGATAGAGCACACAAATTGCATAACGTGTATCATGAGCATTACAAGTTGCAGAAATAAAAGTTGCATCCCCACTTCATAAGTTGCAGAAATAAAAGTTGCAGCCTCACTTCATAATAAATGTTGTAGATCATGAGCATTACAAGTTGCAGCAAGTGAGAAGAAAAAGAACAACATGAACATGAACATTCAAACATAAGAATATGAACATGAACATGAACTTCAATATTAACATCTAGCACACAACATGAACATGAAAATGCAGCACTCCGACATAAGAACAACTTGATCATAAATTGTAGCTTTTGGCAAAAGTTCCACTGAATAGAAGTTTGATACAAAAGTAGCAAGTCATATCCTCGAAGGACTAAAATAGTACATATTAAGTCATTATGTTTGACCATAATAAAGGATTACACATCAAGCCTAATCTCTCTCTTTCTTAATAATTCTTCCTCTTCCTCTTCCTCTTCCTTTACCCCTTATTAAAACATATTTCTTTAAAGAAACTGGTGAAGGGAAAGGATCAAATGGTCTAGCTTGCATCATGTTTGACCCACCATCTTGTCCTTCTTGCACAACTTGTGTAGGACCTTCTTGTATAACATATGATGGACCCCCTAGTCCTTCTTCCATAACTTGTGAAAGACCTTCTTGCATGACATGTGAAGGACTTCCTGGTCCTTCTTCCATAACTTGTGAAGGTTTTTCTGCTCTTTTCTTCTTTCATGGTCTCTGCTTTTTTAATTTTCCAGCTGGTCCAGTAGGTTCCTAAACAAGCAATCAGGTTACACCAATTAGTCAAAATTACAACTTTTTCATAATGAATACACAAATTTCAGATAGAGTAATGGGTTGTACCATAAGTTGTTTCTCTTTTGCCTTGGTCTGTGCTCCCATACATGATCTTTTGTTATGCTCCATTACACCACATGTAGCACACTTAACTGTATTAGCCCTAGTAAGAGGTCGTTTCTCCCCATCTTGTCTCTTTTTATTATGTTTCCTTAGTCTTCCAGCTCTTCTTGTCAGGAATGGAGGATGATATGTATCATGTTGACCCTCGATTGGCTCAAGTTCTGACCAAATGCACTTGACATACTCATCAAATTCATGGACATACCACTTTTCAGTAGGAATTTTTTCTAGCCATTGTGAGGGAGTTAAGAGTTCATTCCCTACCTTTTTAGCTGGGAATTTTTGCAATTTTAATTCAGCCATTTTTCTATTGAATTTTGTCCTAGTGGTTGCATACACCATTCCCCAAAATCAATGCTCAAGATCAATACCTTTGTAAGTCTGAAAGAAGTTGGCTGTAATATGTTTAACACACCTCCTATGCCTTGAGTTGGGAATTGCTGCTTCGATTTGATCACCAAGCCCCTGAAAGTTCAGGTTAAAACTCATTAGATAAATTTCAAATCATACATTAGTACAGAATATAGGTAGATTTTTAAGTTCATACCTTTTGACCATCAGTCATTATAGTTAAAGCTTTCCCTGAAGCATGAGATCCTACTACTGTGTGTAGCAAATGGATGAACCACTCCAGTTAGTACCATTTTCCTTATTAACAATGGCCCATGCCACTGGTAAGATCTTGCTATTTGCATCTTTTGAAACAGCAGCCAAAAGGGTACCACCAAAGGGACCCTTCAAGTGACACCCATCTAGCCCAATAAATGGCCTACAACCAGTAATGAAACCATTCTTAACACCTCCCAAACACACAAAAACTCTACCAAACTTCAACCTATCTGTGTTGTTAGCTCTTGGCAACCCCTATAAATGGCCTACAACCATGAATGAAACCATTCTTAATACCTCCCAAACACACAAAAACTCTACCAAACTTTAACCTATCTGTGTCGTTAGCTCTTGGCAACCCCTGTAAAATCACAATAGATCCTGGGTTCAGAGCTCTGAGTTTCTCACAGTAGATAGCAAGTTTGGCATATGACTCTACATGTGGGCCATATGTGTTCAACTTGTGCATTATTTTTTCCTTGTACAGCTTCCACTCTTGAGGATCACATTCAAACTTCTTTAATAGAGCCTTTAAAGTCTCATTTTCCAAAGTTGGGTTTGCCCTAAGAAGGTTTTCAATTTGTCTAGCAATCCACTTTGGGGTTGCCCAATACCCTGACTTAATCTTCATGCAAGTGTGATTCTCATTCGAGGTTTTAATCATAAATTTCTGTTGCCTACTTAACACAGAAGCATGCAACCTCTATGGACAACTCCCAGAATACACCACTGTAATCTTCTTGCTATCATTCTTAATAAATCTCAGTTTGTAACCACCTTTCACTGCATAATCTCTCACAAAATTCCTAAGCTCAACTGCATTACTAAACTAGTGCCTAACCTCGAACTTTATCTCCACACCTTCAGTAATACTAAACTTCTTCCCATCGTAATCATACACTGGGTCCATTTTCATCACTTTTCTGGATCTTCTATAACCACCATTATCGACAATCACTTCCTCGTCTGTCTCACTATAAAAAATTTGCATATCATTCGGATCTATTTCTTCAAAATCAGAACTGATGTTATCAGTCTCAGTATCCACATTGTCCTCTGCAGTATCCTTCAGTCCTTCCTCTACACCAGTATCCTTTGGTCCTTCCTCTACATTGCCAATCTGACCTTTTTGGGCAACCCCCTCATTATGCACCTCACATCACCCCCATTGGGCCGAACAACGCCACATGCAACTTGGTTAACTACCTCATCATCAGAAAGTTCCTCCATTGGCTCTAGGCTTAACTCACTAAAGGTAGGTAAGTTGAGAACCCAAGATGGCACTCGATAGGACTCGTCCTCCCTCTCGAGTGTTAGTGAACCAGTCTCCTCATCTTTCTCCATGGTCAATCGACCCTAATTTTGGCAATTGGGAAATTAGGGTTCAAAACAATTTGGGAATTTTTTAAGTTTTGGGTGGCGAGAATTGGGAATAAGTGAGGGATGGGACAATATTCGGGCTTTATTTATACGATGGTTTAGGGATTTTTGGTAATTTTCTTAGGCAGAAAGGTAAAAGGGGCAAACCAGGTCAATTTTTCGTTGGAATTTTTTTTGGCACCGGAGATAGGGACCAAACGTCTGTGTTATTTTGATATCCATGACCTAAAGAGTAGTTTTCAAAATTGAGGGACCGAATGAGTTGAATTCCCAAAGTAGAGGGACCTTAGCCTAATTTCCCAAAAAAAGAATTCAAGATTTCAGGAATCTCGATCTTATTTGTAGACCCCTAACTATAATGGGTGTGATGCCTCCTTTCCACATGGACCAATCAATGGATGGGTGTGTCTGCGTTGACATGCGACATCTACTTGCATGTCACCGTGGCACAACAAGCCCTATGCCATGTTGCCATGGACGTGTCTGGTTGGTCCGCGTATTTTTTTGCCCAGTCCATTCATTTTTTATTAAAATATCATAATTTTTTTAATTCTTTTTATCATTCCATTCGTACGTTATTTATTTTGTTAATAATTTGATAATTTTTTTTCTAATAATACGATTGATGTATTTTAAATTTTTTATAAAAGTTATGTGGTTAAGAATTGTTTCAAAACTCTAATGTCGTGACTATATGAATAATTTTTAATTGTTCACTTTTAGTTGATATACTTATTTTTATATTAATTTCATTTTTCAAGTCATTATGTAATATGTTCTTAAGTAAATATAAATTTTATATTTTGAAAAGTCATTATCTTTATTACTTTAGAATTAATTTTAATATTTTTATATTCGTTCGAAATTATATTCAAGTTTAATATAATATTTGTATAGAAAAAAAAATGCGAAGCACTAATGAAGATTATAGTAAGAACAATATTGTAAGAAAAAAATTGAATAAAAAAATGTGGCTGATGTGACGAGAAAAATTAACTCTATTCGAAACACAGAGAATATATTGGTCTTATCTACATCTCAAACCTCTCTCCTTCCTCAAAAGCTTGTATGTCACGTGAATATATTCTCAAACTTTATTGATAGGAAACTGATCAGTAAATTGAACAAGCTAATTCTAATTTAACTAAAAATATTTTCATTATTAAATTTTTATATTATTAAACAATTATTGACAAAGTTACTATTACATATCTACTCAATCTAAATTAATATGTGTGATAAATATTTTAAGATCCAGTAGTTTTCATCGAAGTATAATATTTGTCGTATTTTCAAAAGGTATAAAATATCTGACTTTAACTTGGATAAAAGGCAGAATATCTGTGGAGTCGGTGCTTGTTTGGCAATTTTTGCAATTGGGGCCAAGTTTCACAGTTGTATTTTTTTTATCAAAGGGTGGACGCTATAGCGCTCCTTAATTCATACTAGCTCAAAGCGAGTTCAACCGAATACATCTAGGCCAGGAAATCCCAACACTGTCCTGTTCTAGTAGTGCGATACATTCCAAAGGGGGCACATGAACATCATGCCAACCTATTGGATAAACTAAAGCCATATTAGCAAGTTTATCGGCTACTTTATTGCCCTCCCGATAACAGTGGATCACCTCGATATGCCAATCACGGCTGATGAGGTTACGACAACTACTCACGAGGTTAGATAACAAATGCCCTTTCGCTACCCCCTCGGTAAGAAACTTCACCGCTAATTGCGAATCTGTCTCTACTAAAACCTTCCGATGACCCCTCTTCCATGCTAGCTGCAATCCATACCACAAAGCCCACATCTCAGCATATACTGCAATGCACTTCCCGATATTCCCGACGAACCCAATACTCCAAGCACCATTGGCATCCCTAATCACTCCCCCTCCGCCAGCATCTCTAGTCCGTTTTCCGATTGTGGGCAACGGCAGCTGGTTTTGCAACTTACAAGCAGCTTGTCGAAAATAAAATAACTATAAAATTTCAATATTAACTATAAAGTCAAAGTTCGTGCACCAAATGGGTAAAGATATTTGACCAGTTTCTAGTGTCACTTTTTCCTGTATCTAAAATAAAAATCAGAGGTCAATCAAATGATTCAGGACCATATTTAAAAAAGTTTGAATTCCTTCCATTTGGATAAATCACGATAGTAATGAGTTACCATTTTTTATCCCGAAAATACATTTTTTGGTGGAATTTGATTCCAAATTTACTTAGTTCTTATCTATTTTTCATTTGCAAGGTGGTGCACTAATGACTAATCTAATAAATTTGATTATAATCACTAATAATGGGAAGGGTGAACATTATGCTTTTGCAATCCTGTGGGCGCCCACTTCTTTTAGGGTCCTTGGATAGGATTTTATCAGTTGCTGACTAAGCAAAACACCTCAAACACCAAAAGGCTCGTAACTTTATGTCTTTATCCCGTCATTCTTTTATGGACTTCTGTTGGATAAAGTTTCGAATGTTATTTATTTTTCCCACATCTTTATCAGTGTTACGTTGAAATGAAACAGTGCTTGAAGAAATTTATCAGAATTTTTAATTTTTTATGATTTTTTGTTATCTTAAACTAATCAATACAATAAATTTATAATATTTGAAATAGTTTGAAAAAGAGGAAGAGTTAATTACGTAATAAATCAAGAGATAATAAGCGAAGTGTGTAGAACCTGCACAAAAGTAACAATTGATTTCATCATATAATTACTTGTACTAATGGCCAAGAAAGAAAAGGGCAAAACAGTCATATAAATTGATAAGTGAAGAAATAAATTAATAAAGACCATTTAATAAATTAATAATGTTTAGCCTTTACATTTTTAAACTTAAACTCATTAGTCCATGTACTCAAGTCCCGAACTTTTTTTTCTTTTTCATTTTTTCCCGTGTAAGAAAGAAGCATTAAGGCCTACAATTTGGCCCATGGAAGGTAATCACGGATTCACGGCGCAATAACGTAATTAGAAGCCCGAATCTTTTCGTCGTCCATGTTTCTGTTACGTGGAGATTAAAGGCTTGATTGGAAGCGGAGAGGGAGGAGAAGAAGAGTACAAGCCCAATCGATAAGTGTCAACTGAGGTAGAGGAAGACCCAATCGGAAAGGGGGAAGAAGCTAGGGTTAGGGTTCTTATTGAGATTATGGATTTCTTTCCCAAATCGCAGGGAACCGTTGGAGGAGAAGATGAGCTGGTTGGGAAGTTCGGCGGGAATGATGACGCGGAGAAATTGGCTGACGTGGTAGTAGTGGATTCGATCCCAGGCGATGTGGGAAGTGGTGAGTTGGAGTCGACCGTTGGGGCGCGTGACTTCAAGTCAGCACGTGAGGCTGGGATGGGGACGACGTCGTATTGATAGGGAAGGACGCAAACATACAGAGCCACTCGAGATGCAATACATAATAAGACAGGAACCTAAGTGCTATTTTCCAGTGACTAGAATAGCACTTAGGCGGGTAGTTTTTTGTAATTTTCCTTTTCGTACTAGATCAGTTGCAGGAATGGTATTCCACCTGCAAGTTTTGGTTGATTTTGATCGTACTTGAGGCTAGATCTGTGGTCACATATGCGATTTAAAATACCAATGTCGTAGGGGATATTTTTGTTAGGAATATTCTCTATAATTCAGAATAATTTTGACGGACTATAAATAAAAAGCGAAGGAAAAACCCTAGGCACAAGTTGTGACCTTGGGATTGTCTAGCAAAAGCAAATATTCTATTCTCAAGCTTATTTTCTCTAAGTTTAAGCCAAAGGTAACCTCTTGTTAAGCTACTGCGATGCGTGATTCTTTGAGACTTGATCTCCTAGGATTCACATTATCCTCTTATTAACTCGTGTATCACCTGGTATCAGAGCTCCTCTTTCCTCTGCCTGTGGAGAGATGAGAAATGATGAGGTGACTGCAGCCTTTGCTACCATCCGAGAAGACATCACAGCATCCAACCAAAAGTTTGATGATTTGCAGAATTAGATAGTGGCTCTGAACTTGCAGGACCAAGCTTTGCTATAGGAAATGGGACGAACTCGGTCACCTAAAGGCAGAGAAGGGTCTAGAGGACCTATTCCTGCAACAGAGGAACCCTTGACACGAAGAGGAACTAATGAGGTACATAGCGAGGTAACTCTTAAACCACGAGATTTAGGGCCAGGCTTAGGAGAGTACTATAGATTCCCTAAGATGGAGTTTACTTATTTTGATGGGAGGATGTGAAAAGTTGGATCATCAAGGCTGAGTATTACTTTCAAATGGAAGGAGTGGAGGAGGTACACAAGATGGGTCTCGTAATGATGTATATGAAGGGAGCTACTCTGCAATGGTACCATAGACTAGATAAGGTTAGAGGGGGGCTAGGAGAGGTTAGTTGGGAAGGTTGAAGCTTGAAGCAACCAGGAGGTTAAGTGAATCTACGTATGATGACCCTCTAGATGACTTGCTAAGGTTGAAACAAGTGGGGAGTGTGCTGGAATACTAGTCTGAGTTTGAGGTTCTTTTGGGAAGAGTCACTGTGTCTTAGTCCTATGCAACAACCTTGTTCTTGAATGGATTGAGGCCAGAGATTTCATCAGCAATACAAATGTTTGTTCCCAGCACTCTTGTTCATGCATACACCCTTGCCAAGATGCAAGAAGTAGCAGTGAGAGTAAACCAGGGAAGAAGTTGAGAATACATGCGACTACCTATATTGAATAGACTTTCGAATCTTGTAGCTCCCACGGTGAGGATGGAGACCCAACCACAGAGAGGGGGAAGTACAAGCTCCCTAGGAGCAATAAGAGAAAACCACAGCTGGTCATGAACCTAGAAGGAGGGAAATACCAAGGGAATTTCAAGTCTCGAGCTAAAATCAAAGAGAGAAGGGCAAAGGAACTATGTTTTTATTACCCAGAGAAGTTTGTACAAGGGCACAGATAGACTGGAAAAGGTTGTACTTGGTTGAGTACTCTGAAGAAGAGGAAGAAGAAGGGGACTGGAAAGAGAAGCAGGATCAACTCAAGGTTCTGAACTGGAAGAGGAAGACTGACGTAAGGCGTCCAAGCTAATCAAACCATCCGCACGTGTTCATGAAGTTGGAGCTCCTGGTGCATGAGTTTGCATGGGTTTGGTTGAAGACATTAATTACGTGCATGGTTTTATTAGCTGAGTTTATTTCATTTTGATCTTAGAAACTTTCTGAATGCTTGTAATAAGTTTAAATTATTGTAATAACTCTTGAGAAGCCAAATAAAGAAAAGTGTAATAGCCATTACAGATGGGTTAAAGTGGAGGAAAGGATGATGTAGTAGTTGGACAAACACGCCCCTAATCATGCCTTAATTCCCGCCTCTCTTAATAAGTTAATCAAGGAAATGAATAAAGGATTCAAATTATTTCCAAATTAACTTGAGTCAAGTTTAATTATGGTGCAACCATATTTGTCTGAAGTTACAAGCCCTAGCTGATCGTTCTGATCAGTTTAGAACCCTCTTGACTTGTGCTACAAAAGTAGAACTCGTTGAGATTTTATCTGATGTAGAATAGCATAATTGATTTAATCAAATAGTGTTTGATGAGAAAAACCAAAGGATAGAACTTAGGTCACCCAACTTTCGTTGAATAAACTAAGGGGTTTGAATGGATCAAACGGCCAGCTTAGGGCAACTCGGGTCATTCATGCAAATCCATGCACTCAATTACACTTGGTAATTCAGAGAACAATCTCAATTCACTCAATTATGTTTAATCATGCATTTGATCATACATTATAAAGGAAATAAGTGCTCTTGGTTGGTCATAAAGCCTACTCGACTAAGAGACACAATTACATGAATCTGAAATAACAAACATGTACCAAAGTAAATGAACGAATCAGAAAGAACAAGATACATGCTCTACATTAAAGGAACGAATCTGAACCATGTATCTAGTAATTCGGCATGGCTGTTGGCCTTATTAATTTCCCAAACTACCTTGCGAGCTGATCCATTCGGTGAGCTGGTCCATGGCATTTTATGTTCCTAAATCATCCTCCCTTTCTTGAAAATGAGCTTGTCCACGAGTAGCCAACTTGGATGGAAGAGGAAATACGTCAAAATAGGGTGACAAATCAGCCACATTGAAAGTGCGAGACACTCCAAACTCGGAAGGAAGATCAACAACATAGGCATTATCATTTATATGCCTTAGAATCTTATAAGGCCCGAACTTACGAGCTTGAAACTTGCCTACCAAGTTACTTGGCATCCTTTCCTTGCGAAAATGAACCATGACTTGCTCACCAGGTTGAAAGATTTGCTCCTTGCGATGTGCATCAATATGAGCCTTCTCCTTGAGGTAGGCAACCTCTAACTTCTTGTGGACTTCTTCAATAACATTCTAAGCTTGTTCCACGAAGTTGATAGCATTTGCATTGCTCTTTGAAGGTCTTGACACTGAAGCAACATCAACCAAATGATTCGGCTCCTTAGTATACACCAAAGAGAATGGTGTTTTCCCCGTCACTTGATGCACAGAACCATTATAAGCAAATTCCGCAATTGGTAATGCTAGGTTCCATTGCCTTTTCTTCTCATGGCATAAGCTACGTAACATGCTTCCAAGAGTACTATTTGTCATCTCTGTTTGCCCATCAGTTTAAGGGTGAGCCGTAGAACTAAATTGCAAAGTAGCTTCAAACATTTTCCAAAGGGTTTTCCAAAAAACTTGCCAAGAACTTGATGTCACGATCTGAAGTTATAGTTCTTGGAATGCCATGCAAACGTACGATCTCCTTAAAAAACAACTTGGCCACGTCAGGAGCATCATTTGTCTTTCTACATGCCACAAAGTGAGCCATCTTGGATAGTCGATCCACAATCACGAAAATTGAATCACTTCCACGTGGTGTCCAAGGCAATCCAAGTACGAAATCCATACTTATATCCTCCCAGATTGCTTTCGGAATAAGCAAAGGTGAATAAAGTCCGGAGTTGTGCATGCTCCCTTTACTCTCTTGACAAATAACACAACGCTTCACCATACTTGCCACATTCTTGCTCATCCTAGGCCAATAAAAATGAGAAGACAACGAACTCAAAGTCTTATCTCATCCAAGATGTGCTGAAAGTCCTCCACCGTGCATCTCCCACATTAGTTGCTCACGTAGTGAAGTTTTTGGTATGCAAAGCTGCGCACCTTTCATCAATAAGCCCTCAAGCAAGTAGAAGGCATCGACACCCTTTCCACTCTTACACTTCTTCCACAACTCACCGAAGTCTTCATCCCCATCATATTGCTCTTCTAAACAATCAAACGTAGTTATGGAACCACGTAACTCAACGAGCAAACTCTCCCTTCGGCTTAGGGCATCAGCAACCACATTAGAAGTCCCACTCTTGTGCACAATCTTAAATGGAAACTCCTGAAGATAAGTAACCCAACGAGCATGGTTGCTTATTTTCGACTGATCACTCAAAAACTTTAAAGCTTTATGATCGGTGTATAACACAAATTCTTTTCCAATCAAGTAGTGGTCCCACACCTTCAAAGCTCTAAACACAGCATAGAATTCTTGCTCATATGTCATCCAAGTCTGCCTATGTGTACTCAATTTCTCACTAAAGATAACACCGCACCAATTCCAACTCTGCATGCATCAACCTCAACTTCAAACAATTTAGCAAAATCAGGCAATGCAAGAACGGGGGCAGTACTTAACCTTTCTTGTAGCTCACGGAAAGCATGCTCAGCTTCTTTGCTCCATGCAAATATAGTTTGCTTCTTTAACAATGTAGTCAATGGAGATGCAATAACACTGAAATTCCTAATGAACCTCCTATAGAAACTTGCAAGACCAAGGAAGCTTCTAACTTGTTTTACACTTGTAGGGGTAGCCCACGTTCTGATTGCATCCACTTTAGTTTGATCAACATGCACACCGTTACTTCCAACTACGAATCCAAGAAACAAGATGCTTTTATTCCAAAACAAGCATTTCTTGAAGTTGATCAACAAAGAGTGCTCACGTAAAGCTTCAAAAACCCTCCTGAGATGCTCCAAATGTTCCTCCTCTGATTTGCTATATACCAATATGTCGTCAAAGTACATGACAACGAATTGGTCAAGAAAAGGTTTTAGGACTTGGTGCATAAGTCTCATAAACGTACTCGGTACGTTGGTCAGACCAAAAGGCATGACGAGTCACTCAAAGAGTCCATCCCTCATCTTAAAGGCCGTCTTCCATTCGTCACCAGGCCGTATATAAATCTAATGGTATCCACTTTTAAGATCTATCTTTGAGAAGATAGTGGATCCGCTCAGATTGTCGAGCATATCATTCAGCCGAGGTATAGGAAATCTACAGCCAACTGTGATTTTGTTTATAGCTCGTGAGTCCATGCACATTTGCCACGAACCATCCTTCTTTGGCACAAGAAGTATGGGCACCCCACATGGGCTTAGACTTTCTTTAATAAAGCCTTTCTCCAAGAGTTCCTCCACTTGTTCCCGAAGAATCTTGTTTTCTTGAGGACTCATCCAATAGTGTGGTAGATTAGGCAAGGTAGCACCTGGTATCAAATCTATTACATGTTGTATGTCTCGCAATGGTGGCAAGCCATTCGGAAACTCTCCCTTTGCAATCTCATGGTACTCTTGCAACAACTTTGTCACGTATGCATGTAAATCATTCCAGCTCTCCTCCTGATCATGCACGTCTCGTACCACCAATACATGACAACCTCCGAACTCTTTTATTGAAGCGAGCATAAGTTTGTGAGAAGTTATCATTTTTGTAGCACGCATAGTATTGCTCAACTTCATTCTTGCGTGCTTTGGTTTACTCGGCAATAACATGAAATGTTTTCCTCCTTTCTTCATGTCGTATGTATTTTTCTCTTCGTGATGTATGGCCTTGTTGTCAAACTCCCAAGGACGTCCTAACAAGATATGACATGCATCCATGTCAAACACATCCCATACGACCTTGTCTTTGTATTTCGCAATAGAAATTGGAACTTCGCACTTGGAGTTAACTTTGATGCCTCCTCCTGTTTTGATCCACCCAATCGAATAAGGTTCCGGATGAGGTGTAGGTTATAGATCGAGTTTCTCAACCACTTGTTTGCTTACAAAGTTCTCTTGTGACCCTCCATCGATGATCATATCACATACGTTCTCCCCAACATGACAACATGTTCTGAATAGATTGTGTCGTTGCGATTCATCCTTTTTCTCCGTAGCAAGGGCTAACTTCCTTAGCATGGCACAATGCTCTTCGCTATCTTCAGAATCAACACGTTCCTCTTCATCACTTACTTCAACAGGGCCAAAAACATACACACCCAAATTTTCCTCCTCTTCAATGCCTCGTTCAACCAGTTGGTTGAACTTTCGTAGCAGACAATCACTTGAGATGTGTCCAAGTTTGTTGCACTTGTAATAACGCAATTTAGAGGCTGTTTTGGACGCGACTTCTTTTCCTTTTCTGTGCGAACTTTCAGGAACATCTTTAGGCTTGCTGGATGCCTTTCGGATCATTGGTTTGACTTGCTAACTTGTCCAAAGTCTTATTGTAACCTGATGATCCTCCTTGTCCTGAATAGTGATTAGAAATGTTTCTTCTTTAAAGCCAAGCCGATCTTTCTTGCTTTAGCACATGCGTTCTAAAAATAAAGAAACGTATCGAACTCCATACATTACTTTACTTCGTAGTGCAATCCATCCACAAATCGCACGATCATTTGATCTTCATTTTCTTCCACATTGTTTCGTGTTGCCAACCTCATAAATTCAGTCACATAATCATCCACGGACCTATTTCCTTGCACACACATCAAGAATTGCATGTAAAGGGTTTGATGGTAATCCGCAGGCAGAAATCTCTCCCTTTGGGTTTGCTCCATCAAATGCCAATCTCGGATGGGTAGATCCCCTCTCCTTCTTTGACTTTCTTACTCCTTACGCCACCAAACAGCGGCTCCTGACTCTAACTTGAAAGCCACGTAACCCACCTTCTGCTCCTCCGTGAGTTCCATGCAATCAAAGTATTTTGCAACTGAGTCAAGCCAATTTAGGAAACCCTCTACATCCATATCTCCATAGAACTTCTCAATGTTCATCTTGAATGGCCGATCTACACGTCTATATGGTTCATTCTCCCATTCCTCACGTCTAGGAGCGCATATATCTTCACCATGTCCTCTACGTCCTCGGCCTCTTGCCCTTTGAACTCCTCGCCCTCCCTTTTTTGGCAGAAGTGTAGCATCCGAATCAACATCATCTTCCTCTACTTGATGGATTGGGGCATCTTGATGTTGTGCCGCGGGTGGTTGTATTACCAAAGCGTCAAGGCGTGCAAGAATGGCTTGCATGGTTGTCTCAAGGTTGGTAATTCTTTGATTCATATCTGGTTGTTGTTGCTCATTTGGTGCGGCCTTGATCGGATTTTGGTGGTGCTAGGTAGGAAATTGAGGCATGGATCAATGATCACGTAACCTTGTTGCACGGTTTGTGTTTAGGTCTCTCACAACTCTCTGCAGTTATAATGAATAAACTCTCCCTCTCCTCTCAATGTAGAAATCGAGATGATCTCAGCCAGATGCTCTGAAACCACTTGATGTAGCACAACGTAATTGATTTAATCAAATAGTGTTTGATAAGAAAAACTAAAGGATAGAACTTAGGTCACCCAACTTTCGTTGAATAAACTAAGGGGTTTGAATGGATCAAATGGCCAGCTTAGGGCAACTCAGGTCATTCATGCAAATCCATGCACATCTTCATGCAAATCCATGTACTCAATTACACTTGGTAATTCAGAGAACAATCTCAATTCACTCAATTATGTTTAATCATGCATTTGATCATACATTATAAAGGAAATAAGTGCTATTGGTTGGTCATAAAGCCTACTCGACCAAGAGACACAATTACATGAATCTGGAATAACAAACATGTACCAAAGTAAATGAACGAATCCGAAAGAACAAGATACATGCTCTACATTAAAGGAACGAATCTGAACCATGTATCTAGTAATTTGGCATGGCAGTTGGCCTTATTAATTTCCCAAACTAGCTTGCGAGCTAATCCATTCGGTGAGCTGGTCCATGGCATTTTATGTTCCTACATCATTATCCTTTAGTTCTCGAATTAAGTCCCATACCGAATGAGCATAGATCGTTCGTGCATTTTAGAGATCCTAACTACGTCAAGTGGTATCAGAGCGCTGGAGTGAATTTTATTTTCTCAATCACTAAATTGAGAACGAGTGTTTACATTATTACCTGAGAGTTGGGAGTGAACCTATCTATGAGTTGATCCACAGGGTATTGAGATCTCCTGATTTGTATCCTGTCTAACCACCTAGCACCACCAACAAACCAAACACTAAGGCCGATCAAGAAGACAACACATAATGACCTGACATGAACCAATGCTTCACCAACCTTGAGATTACCATTCAGGAAATCCGCATGCAACTTACCAACCTTGCAGTGCAACAACCTCAAGTCAACATGCGCAACAATCCTCCTGGAGTGGAGGATGACAAATTGGATGACGTGCATGAGATAAGAGGAAATGGACGAGGCATGAGAGGAAGAGGGCATGGTGATGGAGGCCGTGGTGTACGAAGGGAAGCCTACAGAAGGGAAGATCGTGAAGAGGAGTATATGAGAAGAATTGATCGACCCTTCAAAATGAACATTGAAAAGTTCTTTGGAGATATTGACGTGGAAGGCTTCCTCAATTGGCGTGACTCGAAAGAAATTACATAGTATTCAAGTTAGAGTCTAGATCTGCAGTATGGTGGAGTAAGGAACAGAAAACACAAAGGAGGTGAGGAGAAAGACCAATTTGTGATTGGCCTACCATGGAGTAAGCTTTGCGTGAGAGTTCCTCCCTATTGACTATCATCAGACATTGTATGCGCAATTTCTCTCTTACACACAAGGTAACAAGTTTGTTGATGAATATAAATTTGAGTTTATGAGGTTAGCATCTAGAAATGATGTAGAGGAGAACGAGGATAAGATGATTGCTCATTATATTGAAGGGTTGAATTATGAAATCAGGAGTCATTTATAGTTTGATATATTTTTGTTTTTCAACAACGTATGCGCCAAGGCTAGAAAGGTTGGTATTGCCTTGAAGAAGAAGAAAACGACCATGACTCAAATTTTAGGCCCTTGCCAGACGTCCACTTTTAGAGGAGGAAATAAGAAGGATGCTTCCCAAGCCATTGAACCGAGAGCACCTCCAAGGAAGCCTATTTAAGAGGTTGCTCCAAACAAAGGTATGGCTCCTGTGGTAACTTCTAACATTCGTTGTTTCAAGTACAACAAGTATGGTCACAAGTCTAGTGACTGTCCAAAGAGGAAATTTTCAAATGTGTGTGAACGAGGAAAAGAGGAAGATGAACCTTCAGGAGCATATTTGTGTGCCCCAGTGGAGGAGAGTGGGGAAGAAGAATAAGAAACTTCAGAAGAGGAGGAGGAGTATTGTGGAGTCTTGCAAAAGATGGCCCTAGCCACTACGAAGAAAGAAGATTCCCAACGTTACAATCTCTTCTGCACTAGATGCCATGTTGGTAGAGAAGTGTGCAAGGTGATCATAGATAGAGGTAGTCAAGAGAATTTCATGAGTAGCCAAACAGTAAAGAAGCTTGGATTGAAAGTAAGGCCTCACCCTACTCCTTACACCATTAGATGGGTGCGCTCTGGAAGAGGAATAAAGGTGAACTCGCAGTGCATGATCCCAATATCCATTGGGAAATACTTGGATGAAGTGAAGTGCGGTGTCCTAGAGATGGATGCTTGCAACATATTGATTGGCAGACCATGGGAATTTGACAACAAGGTCGTGCATAGGGGTAAGGAGAATATGTACGAAGTGAGAAGGGAGGAGAACGTTATACCTTGCTACAGAGGAAGCCTAAACATGAGAAGGGCCAATTGAACAGTAGCATGCACTTTGTATCCATGATCATGTCTTCTCAGGATTTAGAGAACTCTATACAAGAAGTAGGCTGGTGTCACGTATTAGTAGCAAGAGAAAAAGATTTGAAGGAAGGGAGTGACTCATTGGAGCGACCTGAACCCGTGATGAAGCTATTAAGTGAATTCCCTGAAGTAGTAGTTGTTGACTTGCCTAAGGGGCTACCACCTCTTCAGAATATCCAACACCACATTGATCTAATCCCAAGCTCGACACTTCCAAACCTTCTGCACTATAAACTCAGTCCAAAGAAGAATCAAATCCTCTGTGATCAAGTACAAGAACTTCTAGAGAAGGGGTATTTTCAAGAGAGCTTGAGCCCGTATGGTGTACCCGCACTTCTGGTTCCTAAAAAGGATGGAGGTTAGAGGATGTGTGTGGATAGCCGCGCTATCAATAGGATAATAATTAGCTATCATTTTCCTATTCCAAGAGTCAATGACATGCTTGACACTCTTAGTGGCTCTACGATCTTCTCCAAGGTTGATTTGTAAAGTGGATACCACCAAATCAGGATTTGACTAGGAGACAGATGGAAGACGGCCTTCAAGACGAGGGATGGCCTCTATAAATAGCTTGTCATGCCATTCAGTTTGTCAAATGCACTGAGTACTTTCATGAGGTTGATGCACCAGGTACTCAAACCTTTTCTTGACAAATTGGTGGTGGTATATTTTGATGACATCCTGATATATAGCCGATCGGAGTCTGATTATGTGAAACATTTAAGGGAGGTCTTTGGTGCACTACGTGAAATTAAGCTTTTTGCCAATCTGAAAAGTGTGTATTTTGGCAAGAGGAGCTTTTATTTCTTTGTTTCGTGGTTGGTATACATGGGATCTGGGTGGACAATGCCAAGGTTGATGCCATCAACAAGTGGCCAATGCTGAGCAAGCCAAGTCAGGAGCTTCCTTAGTCTGGCTGTATTCTACAAGAGGTTTATCAAGGGTTTTAGCACCATTGCTACCCCATTGACCTCATTATTGAAGAAAGGAACTCCTTTTGTGTGGAGTCATGAAGCCAATGAAGCTTTTGGTTAATTAAAGGAAAGGCTCAGCTCCGCACCCGTGCTAGCTTTGCCTGATTTTCACAAGTTATTTAAGGTTGATGTTGATGCCTCAGAAGTGGGAATAAGTGCCATGTTATCACAAGAGAAGCGACCAGTAGCTTTCTTTAGTGAGAAGCTAAGTAAGCATCGGCAATCCTGGTCCACCTATGAGAAGGAGTTCTATGCCATTTTCCATGCTTTGAAGACGTGAGAGAACTATTTAGTTGGCAAGGAGTTTGCGCTCTTCTCAGATCATAGAGCTCTCAAATTCCTCAATAACCAATCGAAATTCATAAGCCACATGCACGTTCGTTGGTCAACCTACCTTCAAAAATTCCCATTCAAGATTACTCACAAAAGTGGCGCACAAAATGTTGTCACGGATGCCCTAAGCAGGAGAGTTGCACTCCTCACTGAATGGAGAACGAAGGTAATCTCTTTTGACTGTCTATGAGATTCTTATGAAGAGGATGATGATTTTAGGGAAATCTGGTTAAAGTGGAAAAATGGATCAGGTCATCGGGAATTTCACGTTCATGATGGGTTCTTAATGATAGGCAACCAGCTTTGCATCCTCGATATTTCATTATGTGAGTAATTGATTTGGGAGTTGTATGGTGCTAGATTGGCAGCTCATCTAGGTCGGGACAAAACTTATGTGGTTGTGTCCAAACAGTTTTATTGGCCTAAGCTAAGGAAGGAAGTGGCACATATCATTAAAAGTGTTGTGTGGGCCAAGAAACCAAGGACGGCTTGACCAACGTGGGTTTATACTCGCCTTTGCCTATCCTGTGACACTCGGAAAATTATTTGGTCGGTCGGCATGCGTTGAATTGAAATGCTTACATTGGAAGAGTGATTTGAAATGTTCAAGGGTGTGAATTGGTTACATTGAAGTCATAGTTCAACCCTTACATGCCTTAGAGAAATTTTTGGTTGAGAAGTTGTTGGCCAAGGCTCGTACAGATTGACCTGCTTGTGGTAAAATGGCCATAACGTCGTCCTCAATATGGGTCCAAAATGAGAAATTCCAACTGATTTGGAAACTAGACACATTGAGGAACAAAAAGTCTCACAACCAGTTTGTCAAAAAATGAAAGGAAGGTCGTCATTCTTCAGCTATTTGCTTGAGAACGAATCTGATTGGACCATAACTTTCTTGTTTGCTTCTTAGATTAAGTTGGAGAGGGAGTTTTCTTGTGATTGGACCTCACCCACCTCTTCACATGGCTCAGAATATATCTTGGAGAGGCAGAGCACTTATCCTCTCAGTCACAAAACAAATTTTCAGAGAAAGAAGAGAGAGAAGGTTGAGAAGACTGAAGGAGAGGGAAAGAAGCAGGTCGAAGAAGAATCAATCGGTAAGCATAGATCCGTTCCGTTTTAGACTTTAAAACTGTTAAGAGAGTTGTAGAGGACATCTATGCCTTTCTTTTGGTATATCATATGAGGATTGTGGATCAGGGAATCAACGGAAAAGTCGCTTTGAATCTGGACATTGTTGAACAAGCACACAGCTGAGCTTGTTGAGGAAAACGAGTCTGGTAAGTGGACTTAGACTACGAATTGGATTTAGGTGTTGTTAGACCGATTGTAGAGGAGTCTCTAAGATTTCTATCGGTATATTACACTTGATTTTTGGATCAAGGAATCATCAGAACATCGGTTTTGAACTAAAAGCACCTGTTGAGGTACTCAGCTGAGTGACAGGAAGAAGATTGGCTTGGTAAGTGTTCTTAGGCTCCGAATTTGAGTTGGATATTGTGAAAGTGTTTGTAGAGGACTTCATATGCTTTTCAAAAATGTCTCTTATGTATGTTTTGGTCAAGGAAATTGGTATGTACACTTTGTTGAATATCAGACTTGTTGGCTAAGTCTGTAGTTGCGCGATTTCAAAGAATTGAGCTTGATCTGATGAACTTTGAGAATCTGAGTTTGAATGTAGGATTCTGAGATGTCAAGTACATACAGGGGAAGTCATTTAAGGGGTTGTTTGTGGTGGATATGGTCTGAGTTTAAGTTATATGTTATATCATTGAAGATGAAGTGTTTGAACGGTTCTTATACCGTTGTTCCGTTGTTTTGAGTTGTTGGCAGCATTTGGTTTCGGAAGGTCAGAGGTTAACCTCGTTATTGTGATTTTGGTTTGTGAATAGAGTTTCCGCAAGGTGTGTGGGAGAAGGAGAATTAGTTTGAAGGTTGTGAGTGAAAGGCATTGGTTTCAGATTTAGTGATCGTTGGATCTTGTCGTGTAAGCAGATAGACCATGACAAGTTTGGTTGTGTTCTTTATATGCATGTTTCCGATCTTGATTAATGTGTGTCTCATGCATATG